>DWAO01002378.1:0-16150 GCA_018230605.1 Heliconius congener | reverse complement strand
TAATTCTTAGTAATTATCTTTGGGTAGCGGAAATTTGTAAAAATCTCCCTACAGACATCTCTGTCTGATGCTAACAACATAAATAAGTTGTAACAAGCGTATAAGAATTTAAATTTTTCTACTACTCTTTACTTAATTTATTTTTAAAATATAAAAAGCATTATAATTAGTTATTATATACAATAAACTTCATTATCTGTAATTGTAAGTAATATGTTTGAGTTCGTTTTCGTTAATTGTGAATAAAGTTATTTAATAGGAAGAAACTAACACACATTTATATTTAATAAAGTTCATATATGGATTTTCCTATTGCATAATTCTTGAATATTATTTTATTTTAAAAAAATAAAACAATACTGCTATAAACCAAGTTAATTTGTCATCCCATTATAGTAGAGCAGTAATGTAGAGCTAAGGGATATGACGCAACAAGTGGCTCCGATGGCATCATATTGTTTGTAAACGAGGCAAAATCACAGAGATATAAAATAAAAGCGTAACGAAATTGTCAAATATTCTGAGTTGCGATTAAAGTTTATCAGATTCAGTATCAATTCATAATATCGAATGCATTATGAGTCCCCATTTTTAACGGCGCCGGTTCCCGCATTATTTCAACGTCGACAGTGAGTTTCGCTGTCTCTATTTCTCTTTAGTATATCAATATAGATGTCCTTTTCTATGCGTATTTTGCGAACAGGCACGACGCTTCAGTCTCTACAATCTACACTGTAATCGCATTCACAAACCACACATGCGCTGAGACGACCGCTCGCCTGTTACGCGTGACACGTTTCTCGTACGGCGTATTTTGACGTCAACTCCACTAGCCTAGTTTTGGAGATCGTAAAAATGGTAACAGAAAGTGAATCAGTCGTGTAATGAATACTGTGGAGAACTAACAAATCCGTGTCATAGTGTAACGTAGATTATATCGTACCGGTCGCCGTGTACTCTATTTATCAGTTTCGTGATTGATTTTTGCGGCATGGGTGAGGATACTCAAGCCGGTGGTGACTCAAAAGTTACGCTAAAACGTAAAATAACGTTATTTAATGGCGTTGGAATTATTATAGGAACTATAATTGGCTCCGGAATCTTCATATCTCCAACTGGGGTTTTTCTTCACACTGGGTGAGTAGTTGTCAAATTTCCCGCCTCTATGGTTCTATTAATATTGTAAAGGCGAGCGTAATTTTAATATTAAATATAGTATACGTTGAAAAGCCGTTTCAAAAAATTGGCAATATCAGGAAAAAATAGAGCGTTTTGGATATATTGTTATAAAATATAATTATGGAGCTCAATATTTTTTTATTACATTTACTTTATTTTATTCTAAAAAGATTATTTTAGCCTAAAAAATATTTTATATTTGAATATATACATGTAAAACATAATTTTGTACATATTAACGTATAATGGCTTACCATATCTTAATAAGCACTTTCAGTAGCTTTTTAAGTTTTCAATAAAGTATTCATAATGTATTTGAATTATATTTTAACTGTGTAACATTTATATCAACTATAATACGAAAATATATAATAAGTCAATATATAATCAAATTCTAATCGTCTTGTAATATAAAAATTTCAAGTGAACATTGATAACACTGAAATAGCCGTGACACACTTTACCTATGGTTTACTTCACGTGCCATGAATGCTAAAATTCCATAAAAAAAAATTATGCAACATAAGTACTGCAATAGGTAATTAGCTTTAGGAAACCTTGTTCCTTTTTTACTTTATTTGTTATATTTTATTAATACACATATACATGAGTATATCAAAGTTTTTTAACTTATCGAAAGCTCTACAATTCTACATAATAACATAATATTGATCAATTATTAAAAGTACGTGACTGTACTATAAGAAATGTACATTTAAAATTTTTTGTAATGTAAAGCTAAGTAGTTTAAGTGAAACCTGTCTCGTCATTGTTTTATATTTAATAATATCGTCTACCTGCTTTAGTAGAAACCGGGAGTAATAAATGTGAGCACAGTAGACCCTGTGGGCTGTTATCCTTAAAATAGCATGGGAAAAAAAGGACAAACAAAAAATGGAGCTCTACTGGGACTATATGTAGAACTGAAATCGTTATATAAAAATAATAATATTTCTTGTTAAATAAAGTATCATTACGGAAAATAATTTAATATTAATACGATACAAGGAAATATTAAACAATATAATGTTCTAAGGTATGTAGGAAGATGTTAGATTATGATTATTTTAGTTATTATTATGTTATTATTACTATGGATTTTATCGTTCATTTTTAAGTATTATTACACTTTTTAGTACCGAAATCTTATATCTTCGTATAAGACCTTCACTAAGATCTATAATCTGTTTTTAGCTTCACTAGCTTTAGCTGATTTCCGCATATAACATCCGGCCACTTTT
Organism: Heliconius congener; assembly: GCA_018230605.1. Classification (NCBI taxonomy): domain Eukaryota; kingdom Metazoa; phylum Arthropoda; class Insecta; order Lepidoptera; family Nymphalidae; genus Heliconius; species Heliconius congener. The sequence goes on along the minus strand of DWAO01002378.1, from coordinate 13,730 downwards.
CGAGACATTGCGTGTTGAATAGCGAAACTCAACTTCGCGACTTGTCTTCTAGCTAATAAAAAAAGTTCATTTTCCAGAGTGGAAATCGCACCCTACAACCGTCGAGTTTATACTTAAACGCCGCTATGCTCAGACGACTTTTTGCATAAGTTTTTGCTTTTTTGCACTAATTTAATTCTTAACAACACTTCTTATACATATATAATACATCCGAAGTATCTTGAATAAAATTCGCAGACAAATCACTAAATAAGTAAACACAAACGTAGGTTCGTCAATCATGATAACAAATTCTCTTTTTAGCAAATTGGAGGTAGTCACCTCTCTTTATAAACACAAATGATAATATTATTTGATATTTATAAAGCAAGTTATAACGCGAACAAGCATTAACTTACTTGTTACTTGATTTTGTTGAGATCAAATTGTAAAGGTTACAACACAACACAAGTGTAATACTTGCATGAAGAAACTGCATTTCTGTTTTTACCGGTTTTTATTAAGTTTACACGATAAAACCGACAAAGCTTACATTGCTTTAATTATAGATATTTTAACAACATCAATTAACCAATTAATCGAGATTCATGTAATGAAAATATTTTTATTAATAATTACATAATTGTTAATTACAAATAAAATATCATATTTTTTAATTTTTACGTAAATTCCGTATTTTATTGAATCGAAAACCTCGAGATTACTCTCTGCATTCGTCATCCTCGCAACATTTTGATTTTGAAGCTCTTGAAAACCTTCATATAAATATATAACCGCTATACACCATGATAGAATTGCAACTTACAGAATGTTGCAATATCGTAGAGAGGTTGAAGTGCCATGAAAGTTTATATTCGTACAACATCAGAGTCATACGATGTGAAGTAAAAGAAAAATGGTCTTTATTGTACACCAAATAAAACATATACATATTGAACATTAAAATATGATACATTGGATAGCACAATAGGCGGCCTTATCGCTCATCTCTAAGTGAGCGATCTCTTCCAGGCAACCTTGGGATAAAGGAGAGAATAAGTTAGTTACATGGGAAGGGGTATACTGAGTACTAGATAATTTTTTATTGTTATTTGAAAAAAATACATACATACGAGTACATATAAAGGTAAATACAATATCCATACATACTTAGATACATACATACACATATATACTAAATACATATAATAGTTGTATACCAACATAATGGAACATATTTTATTTACATTTAACACATACATATGCTTATAATAGTATATAGTTTAAATATTGCCAGTTTCAGATAATAATCTTTAAGCCTTTTCTTAAAGGTCGTTAAAGTTGCTTGCCTGATAATAACTGGTAGGAAATTCCACAAAAGATTTGACAGTGAAAGAGTTCGAGTAAAACGAAGAGGAGTGTCAATCAATTTTAAGAGATAAGGTAAATTGAGAGCGAAGGGAGAAGTCGTGTGACTCACACAAAAATTTTAACCGTTCCTTGAGGTATGAAGGAAATGATGGATTGAAGGGGATGATGAGGAGGACAGACAATATTTGTGGCTTAATAAAATTAAGAACATTCTAATGTTTAAATTGCTGGTAAATTCTATATTACGAGGTATAACAAATAACGTAAAAAAAATCAAGTGCTTGTTTCGTTACATGTCATTAAGGTAATAAATGTAAATTTGTTGCCAATTCGAGAAAAATAAAGAACACATATGCAAATAAACATAAAAGAAAATAAACATTTGTTACACCCTTGAGCCACGCCTAGCCCAGAATAGTTTGTCAACTCCGCCGACTGGTTGTGGGTTCGATCCCCACTTGAAAAGATGAAATATTTGCTTAAATTTATATTTTCATTTCTTCGCTCTCGTCTTGACGCAAAGCGCGGCGTTGAGTTCTGCCACTTAACACATAATGCCTCCAAAATTCGACAGAAAGTGGGAAAAGTAGTGTCTTAACACTAGGATCCCTCTGCCTACCCTACTGCGTGCGGGATACAGCGTGAAGCTGATAAAGGGTTACACGAATATGTAAGTTCAAGGCTAAAGTCCAGGCCCTCCTCCTCCTCCTCCCGTATCTCTAGAGACACTCACGCTGGTCATTTTTTTTCGTAGTAACGTAGTTACTTCTAATTTGAAATGAAATCGTTGAACTAGTTTACAGTGCCCTAGCTCTACTTGACTACAGGCCAAGGTTTGTCACTGTAGTTGTAACTTAATATTAACAATTATTAATATGGGTCTTACTTTAATATTATCCAGGACAGTCGTGGCGCAGCGGCACAAAGCGTGACTGTAAAATCGACTGATTGTAGGTTCGATTCCCACTCGAGAAAATGAAATATTTATTCAAATTTATATTTTTTTTCTTCGCTCTGATGTCAAGGCAAAGCGCGGCGTTGCGTTTCGCCATTCAACACACAATACCTCCAAAATTCTAAGGAAAGTGGGGAACGGAGTGTCTTGACATAAGGTTCCCTCTGCTTACCCTGCTATGTGCGGAATATAGCGTGAGCTGATTTGTTTTTTTTTACTTTAATGATGTAGATCTGTCTATTGCTACTAGAACGTATAATAAAAGTTTATATTTAAATTTCTATAGATTTTAATATGTAATACTAATTTAATATCTAATACTAATTTTACTATAAGTAGTAAAAAAATTAAACAACGAAATTTTTAAGTTGAATTTAGTTTATATATATAAAGACTTAATTGTGTCTGAAATCTCAAAAAATAAGATTTATATTACATTCTAAGTATTCCTTTGATATGGCACGTGAACGATCCTATTTCAATGTGGTTTCACCTAAATACCTTCGATACCTAAGATCCTTCTCATATCAGATTAACGTCGAACGTTTAAGTGTGTATACAGTAATCAGTGTTAGGTTTCGTTGAGGATTTTTCTTGGAATAAAAATAGTGGTTTATTTCTTAGTAAAATCGCATTTTTTTTATTGTTTGTTCCAGATCGGTGGCAGCATCGTTAATAATATGGCTTGTTTGCGGACTTTTATCTACCCTAGGGGCTCTTTGTTACGCCGAATTAGGGACTTCAATATCGAGGTCTGGCGGTGACTATGCCTATATTTATACTGCCTTCGGACCATTGCCAGCCTTCTTGAGGATGTGGATAGCCCTGTTGATTATAAGGCCCACTACACAAGCGATCGTGGCGCTAACATTTGGACATTACGTTGTAAAACCATTCTTCCCCGACTGTGAACCACCACAAGATGCTGTCAAACTTCTTGCTGCTGTTTGTTTGTGTAAGTATTTTAATATTTTACATTTAAATGTAACTCGATAAAATAAAAACAAAAGATAAAATAAAAAGTTCTATAAAATTAAACCAACAAAAGTACAAATTGTTATAAAATGTATTAAATACCCTACATAATTTCTGTAATAAAAATATTTAATAAATGAATAATAATTTTTTTATACATAAAGATTTATAATATATTCCTATTTAATAGTAGCTTAGTAATTTTTGTGTTACTTTTAATACAATTTCCTTTAGAAAAAGTCTCGATACCGTGACCTTCTCTTTCGTTTTGTAATTGGTTTGTCTGATTGCTTGCTAACAACTAGGTAGATCTAACCTTCAAAAGATTTAGCTACAACTAAATTTAATTTTATACCATCCTAGACAAGCATTTATATAAAACACTTAGTATAAAAAAGTACAAATTATATTTCCTAAGAAGGAGTATAGATATTTATTTAGAAAATGTATAAAAATTTGAACGTAGCGAGACTCGAACCCGCGCCTCTTGGAAACCCGCTAGGCGCTTTGACCACTATGCCATGCGATCAAATGTTAAAAATAAGGACGATAGATTTTTGTCACACAAGTTACGGAATTCTCTATGTTACTTTCACCGATGTCCTGGAAAATATGTTTATAAATGAAATTAATATCCCAAATCAGCTCTAAAACTCACAACCGTCGCGTTTAGTTAAGCTCAAGAGAATTTAACGACGCAGCTAAGCTATTCTACAGTGCAAAAGTCTTTTGTAATCAATTTGTTCTTAAGTTTAATACTTGTATTTGCGGACAGCTTGTATATTATAGAAGCATTAACTGTTTTATAAAAGAGATGAGTCAGATAATCGTTTAAAGGCGCCGGTTTGTCGTGGGTTTACAAAGATCGTTATGTATAATTAAATATACCCTCAACCTGAAACTCATGTTATCATTGATGTCATATACATTAAGTGGTTTCCTTTAATATCGTTCGCAAATAAAAGCAACCATGTAAGTAAAACTAAAATAAAAAAATAATATTTAATCGTATACTTTTGGCTTTTTTTATTGCGTGTTATTATTAAGAGGTTTCTATTGAAAAATAATTTTATTGCTATGAAACAATATTACACAAGAATTTTTCCAGCTTCCAGTGTTGCTTCTTTGTTTCTTAAAATGTTATAAATAACTTAATATGATAACTTCAATGATAACACTTACATTGATAGTGAAATGTCTTTTCATTTATACAACACGTATTACCCGCTAAGCTTCACGCTGTATCCCGCATATAGCAGGGTAGGCAGAGGGGACCTAGTGTTGAGACACTCCGTTCCTGCTGTGTGCGGGATACAGCGTGAAGCGTGTTTTTTAAAATAAAAACATGTTAAGCAAGTGTTTAGTCTAGTTAAATTTGCATGCATGTGAATCGTATGTACGTCTAACGAACTGAGTTTCATCGCATTCCACCAGATCAATTGGCAACTTAATCAACTTGTTTACCACCATGCATCTATAAGTCCATTCATGAAAAGGTTAATTTGATCAAACCATAATTTTTCTTATTCCATGCATCGTTTACTGTCTTTATTGTATCTTGTTATAATAATAATTCATATAAAATGTTTTAGAAGAAATAAATCAAATATCTTATTAATAATAACCTCATTATTAAAATGTAAGTTATAGTTATAGCTTTCAAGAATGGTAAATTAATTTTATAATAATTTTGTAATTCTTTATTATTTATTAAATTTCGTAGATTTTAGCAAATTATTAAAATATTTAAATATTCGTTATGATAACTTCAAATCTTAGTCAAGTAACTATCGGCGGATATGTCCACTTAAGCCAATAAGTGATAAGAGAGGAAGGTTCCAAGGATATTATAAGGATATGTTGTTTATATAACGTTACGACGTAGTTATGAGGATATTTACCTTACTTAACTACATTCTTATATTTAATTGCAATTGAGTAGAAGTAAGACTTTAGTAAATAAAAATCATATTATAGTTTCGCGCTGTATCATATAGCAGGCTGAGGGAACCTAGTGTTTCGTCACTCTATTTCCCACTTTTCGTAATTTTTTTTGGTGTATTGCGTGTTGAGCGGAACTATATTATGGGATTGTTTCTTATTATTATTTTAAAGTGATTTAATACAAATAATTCTTAATAATATTATAATTTCCATCTTACTATTTATAGTTGCATATGGAGAAATATAAAGCAACATTTTTTATCAATGCGCAATATCTATAAATATCAATTAAACTATGAATATAATTAAATGTGAAGACCATTAGGTACATTGTATGAAATTTATAGCGCAATTTTAATTAGATTGTTTAATATATCTTTGTGTCTGAGAACATTTACAATATAGAGAAGTTTTGTTATTTAATATTAAATTTAAGACAAAATGGAAAGAATAAAATGATGCTTAAGTTAATTAGTTCATTACCAATTATTTTTAATTTAAATATATTAATATTTAAATTAAAATTAATTGGTAATGAACTGTTGTTGATTATATTTTTTCTTGTATCTTAATTTCAAAAAGATAAGTGAGGGCCGTTATTATATATTTCGAACATTTTATACTACTATAGATACATATCAGTATCGGTAGGCTTGTTCTAACAGAGAAATTAATTCAATGAAGTTACTCAAAATTTGTTCACGATTTTTTTACATACATTTTTAGTAAACTCGTATTTTCTAAAATTACAGAGATATAAAAAAAATATTCATAATTTTAAGTTTCATAATATCTATTATAAATGATTTATAACTTTATTTATTTAAAATACTTATTATTTATTTATTTTTTGTAACATAAGTTTTCTTATACTTATCACAAAAAAATATGTAAGTCGTTGAAATAATTGATTATTCGAATGTAAGCAAACATCGACCTTTCAAATTTTAGTAGCACTCATATAATGGAATGCAATCTAAATAAATTATTTTACTATTTTACTCCTATTATATTAACGTAATAGGTCGGGGCAAGAGTATTTTCGTATTTTAAATGTATTATCAAACCTCTTTGACTGTACTGAATGTAACTGGCTGGTTTCAATACCATTAATGTGACATTCATGAAGATACAATAAATAAAAAAAAAGCTAGTTCCCGCCATTTTTTTTAAGTAAGCAAAATGAACGTATCTAAGGAAGAAATTCGATTTTAAAGTTTTATTACAAAAAACGGTAAAAATGCGACGAATAAAATTTGTGCAGTTGACGGCATTAATTAGTAAGACGAGAGTACAGGTCAATAAGAGTAGCACAAATGTGGTTCAAGCGTTTCATGTCTGGACATTTTAGTGTGAAACATGAGGTTCGCTTAGGATGCCATGTAACAGATAAATCAGTGCCATCTTTGAGACAGTGGAGCAAGATCGACATATTGGTAGCTACGATGTTGCTGAAGAACTGAATGTTGATCTAAAAATAGTTTTACGTAATTTACGAAGGTCTGGGTACCAGAACTCAAATTCCAGAGAGATATAGTTATGCTAACAACATAAATAAGTTCTAACAAGCGTATAAGAATTTCGACGTAGCTTGATGTGAACGTATGGCTTAGTGGTCCTAGCGTCTAGACGGCTTCTAAGAGGCGCGGGTTTAAATCCTTATGTTAAATTTTTTATATGTTTTCTAAATACGTATTTTTCTTTTCTAAGTATAAAATAACACTTTAAATACATTAAAATTATTTAAAATAAATTAAAAACCACTTAACTATAATCGCGATGGGTGTGGGTTCGATTCTCGGGTGATAAATTTTTCATTGCTTTAGCTCTCTGTCTACTGCTGTAGCAACACAAAGCGCAATAGAAAACAAAAACATAACGTCTGGTATTTGAGCGGAAAGAGGACAGAGCGTATTCACAATATCCTACCCTGCTATATACTCCAAATTAGCGTTAAAATCTTGAAAATATAATAATATTTCTAAAAAAAAATCAATACCTAAGTAAATAAAAAAATAATTAATAAATCTTACCTTTTTTGGCGTACTACTGAGAATTTTGGCTGTTGTTTTAATTCGCAATATGGAGATAACGGTAGTTTATCTCAGTAATGGTTCAAGGAATGGCAACGTCCTATCATGGAACGCAGATAAAAAGATCAAAAGAGTCTTACTAACTACCGGCTTTTTGAAATGCTATAATCGTTTTATATTAAATTGTATTTAATTTTCATTGATACAACTTATTTGGTGTAATGATTGCCAAATTAAATATTAATATATTTTTTTTATTGCGTTCCCGTGTTATGCAGATTATTATCTCTTATTAATAACTATTTGTTTACAATTGGACATATATACTATCTATACTAATATATAATAATAAAGCGGAAGAGTTTGTTTGTTCGTTTGTTTAAAGGCTAAGATATCAGGATCTACTCGTCCGATTTACTTATTTATTATTTTGTATGAAAGCGACATTCTTCAGGAGTGCTATAGGCTATAACATTATGGTGTAAGTATTAGTTAGTCTTAAATAGCGAAAGAACAATAATAAGGAACGTCATCGAATTCTTTTAAGCATGTGCGCTGTAAAAATATATATATTAGTTGTAAAAACAACTTTGCGATACCGTAGGTATGTGTAATGTAGGTGTTATTTGGACATATACTTTCGAGAAAATGTAAAATTAAAATAATTGAATTATTTTCGCTACTACGCTCTGTTCACGGTCCTAAGCTAGCTTGACTCACGTGGGGAGCCACGTCTTTCACAGAATTATGAAAATAAGTTGTTCATGATTGAATATTGAAATCTGTTGGGAAATACACCATAATAAAACTATTATAAATAGTATGCGAGTGGACCGCTAGTTTAAGATAAATGTATGATATAATCTTTTGAATATTATTGACAATATTATTTTTTTTATTTTAAAGTAATAAATATTAGAAGTTCATTGATATTTCTTTTAACGAAAAATGTTCATAAAATTATATTTTTTTATTATCACTTAAAAAATCATATAGAATAGTATGCCTACGTAACACATCTTTTATTAACCAATTGTTAGTGCTAAGAAAATTGTTATATAAAATTATCGTATATGTTTAATCAAAACTTTGTTAAACGATTTTTTATTAAAAAACAACAAAGATACGTCACATGTGCATGCTTGGTCATGAATTAGATATTAGATATTAAATTTTTAATAGGAACTACATCATATGAATGTTGTTGTAATGTTCTTACTTTTTTACATTTTGTAATATAAAATAACATGTGCCAGTCCTGTATATTGGGGCCAGTCGTAGCGAAGGTGCACAAAATGTAACTGTAAACAAGACAGGTTGCGGGTTCGATTCACGATCCACTCAAGGAAATGAAATATTAAATATTTTCATTTCTTCGCTCTGGTGCGGTTAATTTCTGCTACTCAAACAATTATGCTTCCAGAATTCGGTGGAAAATGGGGAACGGAGTGTCTTAACACTAGGTTCTCTAGCTACATGTTACACGTTCACTCCAATCAAGTTGTCGTTGGTAACAAAATATATATTTACTTCTATGTATTTAGAATGAATTCTACGAATATTATAAAACTTCTGCCCTATTTTATCACCTATTTATGTGAGAAAAAAAATATTAAATTACAATTTTATTTTATAGCATACAGGTTGGCCATCTTAAATATCTTAAATTTCTTTGACATTCCTTATAACGTATAATGTCCTTCATTAAAGGTTGTAGAACTATGTGTTTTCCTAGCCTCAAACACACTCATTTTCTTCAAATCACGCTACGTTTTTCCTCCTTCCTTTTAAAGAACGATTCAGGGAAATATTTTTTTTTTACTTATTAGAATTGATACAAAACGGTAATATAATTTTTTTCCGTTTCACATTGTATCCCGCAGACAGCAGGGAGACCTAGTGTTAAGATACCCCGCGGAAAGTGGGGACACTTTCAGCCTAACTTTGGAGGCATTGCGTGTTTAGAGATGGAACTCAACGCCACGCTTTGCCTCGGTACCAGGCCGATGAAAATAAAAATAGTAAATATTTACATTTTCTTGAGTGTAAATCGAACTCACAACTGTAATATATCTTTACTAAAGTAAAAAAAATCGTTTTGACTTCCTAATCAAACTACTTTTATTTTTTAAGAAAAAGATGAAATCTTTATAGGATATTTTGTCATCCGTCTGTCTGTTAAGACATGAAGACATTTTACTTTTAAGTAGGTTACCTACTGAGCCACAAATGTTTTGGCGATTACTTTGATATAATAAATATTTTATAATTTCTTTATCAGGTATACTAACTGCTGTCAACTGTATCAGCGTGCGGTGGACGATGCGAATCCAAGACGTGTTCACAACTTCTAAGCTATTGGCGTTAATAGTGATAATCATTTCTGGCATTTACTACATAGGCATAGGTATGTTTTATTTATTATTTGTATAATTCACACTTAATTTGCATGACCATAATATGTGAACTTCTAAGAAAAAATGTTGACCAATAAAAAGTGGACACATCATCATTTTCTGTAATTTGACTTATATTATTGTAGCTACAGCAGTACCCATTTTTTTCGTAAGGCTTATTTGATTTTGATTTAATAATATTTGCTATAAAATATGAAATTAAAAAAAAATCGACATCTGTAAGTTTTTTCCCCTTAATATTAGATTTGTAAAGCCATAAATTTAAGTAGACTATATATACTTAATAGACTTGCCTGCCTATTACTCGTGAAACATGTAAACACAATGTTTTTAGACACAAGAAATGTAAACACAAGGTTTTTAATTATTTGTTGGGGTATTGCACAAGTATTAATATTATTTATAAATATCAATCGTAAACACGCTATATCAGCGCCCTACATTTATTCGCTACGAATGCAATGGTGAAATTGTTTTCCACTGTTGTTTTGTAGCATATAAAAAAAAATAAAAAAAATTGTTTTACATTATAACAAATGTGATCAAAATTAAGTCTCGTCTCATTAAGATCGTCACGCTGCCATAGCTCACATATTTACTCAAACAAAGTGTTGCTTGGAGTATTGGTTAAAAACATGAAATATATTCATAATAAGTGTCCACTTATTTACTTAACTTCGGTAACTGATAAATTTATGTAATTAGGTCAACTTGGTTGTATAGCTCTTAGCTATTGATATATCGAAGGTATCCGGTGCAATTAGTAATCGATACTGGCACCGAATAAGACTTGTTGGCGTAATTTTGGAATACAATTGGATAAATTGATAGAGTAAATTGTAAATTGTGTATTGTTGTTTGAGGCTAGACTGTGAACGCGACTGGTTGTGGGTTCGGTCCTCACTCGAAGAAATAAAATATTAAATAATTGTCAGGCAAATCAATCAATCAATGTCAGGTTAATCAGGCATCTAATTTTTTTTCAAATCCGATTTGATATGTTGCTTTTTTATTATATTATATTAAACATTTTGTTACCAGGTCATACAGAAAACTTTCAAAATGCGTTTGTAGGAGAGTATGGTGCTGGAAAAATTGCTTTAGCATTTTACTCAGGTCTATTCGCCTTCGGCGGTTGGAACTATCTAAATTTCGTGACAGAAGAACTACAAGATCCATACAAGTCAGTATTTTAAATAATTATTTGTGTGAATTTGTAGATATTAATTTAAGGTACAAGGTGGTCAGACCATGGATGCGGGGGTTATGGGTTCTCCATTCTACCCTATTCAAGGAAATGGTTAACTTTTAAACTTCTTTTTTGTTTTCGATCTGATAAGACACAGATGTTAACCTGTTTTAATTATACCTACGTTGGGTTCCGCTCTGAAGTTTGCTGTAGCTACCTGCGCAGATTTGAAGTTAAAAAAATGGTGAGGCATTTGTAGAAACGATATGACTATACTTTATTCTTTTTAAAATTATACCACATACAGCTGTAAATCTTTAATTTTATTGTTATGAAAAATATAATATAATGTCATTGTGAATAACTATCATCTATAAAAAAATCTATATGGGTTTTTTATAGGATTTGCTCTGTTGTTATTATGTAGTTCCGCTAACCACGGCATCTACATGTTCCTAGAAGGTTGGCATTTGTGGTTTTGAAGAATTGTTCACACACACATTGTTCTCATTTATTAATATTTATCAACGTCATATTATTTCATAAAATAAAAGAATATGACCTATTCTCAATTTATTTACAATATAAATTTAATGAAAGTTCAGCAACATGGCGCAGGGGCACAAATTGAGACTGTAAAATCAACTCCCCATACGAAGAAATGAGATATAAATATCTCATTCTCTAATTTTTCTATTTTTTTCCCCTCCTGCTCATCCTGATATGTCCGGGATAGAGAGTGAAACTGAAAAGAAAATCTTTACTAACAACCATTGTTAGGAACGAGCACGAAATGATGTCAAACAAATTGGTTTCATTGCAGAAACTCTACACTTGCAATATCTATGTATAAGCGCATATTATCGAAAATATTTTATATTCATTTAAATCCTTATAGTTAATGTGGCAATAAAAAAATAAATTAAATGAGACGGGGATTTTTAAGTAGTACTTGTAAAACCAAATATTTTTTAAAATATTTAATTATGCTACTATCAACTACGTCAAGGGTTACAGTTCATACCCAATAAATATAATAATGAACGCCTGTTTTCAATTTTAAATCCGATAAAATGTGTTAATTTAATAACTTTCATAATTTGGGAAGTAGCCTTAAGCTACATATTACAATAAGTACACACACAGTACAGTAGTCGTATGTAGTTATTTCACGGACAATTATTATATACCAGAAAAAACGAATTCTTTCTCTCTAAGGATTACTATGAAAGTAGAACAATAAAAATGTAAGTTAAAATAAAATGTTTATTCTGTGTAGATGCTCCCGAGGGAGCTCGGCAAACAATACTTCAGTCAGTCGATTTATTTGACTTGCTTTTTAAGCAAAGAAATAGGAATCAGTACTATCGCTTGGGAGCGGTCATATTGATTTCTTGAATATTATTATAGATTTAATAATTAATAAGATGATAGCTTTTATCGATATTGAAAGACATTATATTAATTGAAAAAACTGTTTTGAATATATATATCTATGTTATTTGAAAGGCATATATTAGCATTTGGGATGTACCTATATCTAATATAAGGTACGCATATGTAGCTAAAATAATATCTTCTTACATTAACTTTATTGCGGTAACTATTATCTTTTTCTATCTGTTAAAGTAAAGCCTAATTAAAGTGATAAATAAAGTTAATAAGCATTTTATTTGTAATAAAACGTAAATATTTTATATATCATCGTAAAAGAAAACCTTCCTGAAATATTTCTGAGTAGAACAGTTTCTCTCCTAACGGTTTTTGCTTTTATCGTATTAGATGCATTATTCATTCGCATCCTTAAGTTTCTAGCTTACTTCATTTACATTATCCATCATTCAATCATGACTGATGCTCGTCCAGTTTTTTCATTTGCTATGATAATTATTTATTTACATTTATAGTTTCATTTGCATTGCTTTATTTGTACATATATGTATAATAGATACATATACAACCTAATATGGTTTCTGCAAACAGCTGATTGTGGAATTTTGTGTAAGTTGTTAGGTCATTCTGGAACTGGAAAAACTGGTATTTTAATTATCATATTAGTGAATGTTTTAGCAAAGTGTATAGATAAGATATATATGCCCTTTTAGCTGTATGTTAATTTTTGTGTATAACCTAGTTTTATAGGATGTACTTAAATCCTACATTCTTTCTAATTTATTAAATAAATACTTATGATTTTTTATAATAAGTATTTCACCACAGTATACGTCGTTTGTGTCTTTTTCTTCTCTTCTCTTCAATCATCTTTAATTTTGTAACTATAAACAAGAAAAATGTCATAATTTCCAATGTACTTAACTTAAACTGCGAAATAAATGTATAATTTAATGAATTTTATCTTCAAATTATAAGGGATGAAATATTTAATGCCCATAATGTGGGGCGACAACGTAATAAACTTTCCCCGTACGTGATACTATGAGACTTTATCACATTAACATAGATATGTTAAGCTTCCGCTATTCTGTATTGCTTTTATCATTTCAGGAATCTACCACGAGCTATATGGATAGCCATGCCGTTGGTGACCATAATCTACGTAATGGCAAACTTGGCCTACTTCGCTGTGGTTTCCAAGTTAGAGATGATGTCTAACCCAGCTGTTGCTGCGGTATGTTATCTATGTTTATTTAAAGTAATAAATCATTTATAAGATTTTAAATGAGTCGAAAAGGGTCTGCTGGTCATAAAATGTTTGTGGACTTCGTAGGAATCAGGAGTCACCAAAGGCTAGATATTTTAATTGTTTTCATTTCATTTCCATTCTTCATTTTCGGTGAAACGGTCAATACCATTTCGTGCCGTGTGATCCCGGCCTAGAATAGGATCATCCTGGTACTGGTGGTGTC
>DWAO01002377.1:0-16151 GCA_018230605.1 Heliconius congener | reverse complement strand
TAACCCCATAAAAACATATTAAAGATATTTTTTTTCAATATTTCAAATTTTTTTTTCTGCCAAGTATAGGGTTATTACCAAATTATCATAAGTATTCCGCATAAAGCGGGATAAGCAATGTCTAGGGACACTTCGTTCTCAAGCACTACCAAAATTTCAAGACAGACTTCTTACCAGATTATAAATCGAACCACAACCATCGCCTCTACAGACGATAACCCGATTGAAATACCATTAAGTTACCCACACACACACACTGGAAGAATGAAGAATTATTAGGTAAATAAAACAGAAACAGAGATATCAACTTTATATTTACAAAAGTTCCTGACTAGACGATACTTTACAACAAACAATACAATTACAATACATAACTATTTTATTCCTGACCAAATTGTAAGAGGTTTTACTAACTTATAGCAAATATATACAAAAAATATTTCATTTTAAAATACACGAATCATTTGGTGATATAAAACAACAACTTTGTAATTAACTAAACTTCTAAAAACTAAAATTTTTCAAGGATTTTTTAAGTTTTTATGATTCTTAATAACAAGTTAGTACCTATAAAACTTCACTATTGAAGAAATCGTCGGGCAATTGTTTTTTTAATTTCGAATTATACTTTTGACTGCTGTTAATTGTGATCCAGCCTCACGGTACAAGTAGCCTCTTTAGTTAAGTCAATACAAAAGTTCCTAAACATTTATTAAATCAATTTAACAAGCATTGAACACAATTTTATAGGCAAAAGTTAAATTTCATAGATTTACTAACGTTAAACAAAATTATCATTAGTATTAAAAAATTTAAAACTTATATACAATATAAAAATCATTGGAATCTAATAGGAACGGTATTAGTAACACATACAACTACTTACATACAAAAAAATAGCCTCTTGTTAATAATAAGATAATTCAAGAATCTAGTGTGTGTCGCCTCGTCGGTCCTTTGATTACAAAACAAATTAAATAAAAGTAATTTAAAAAATTTCAAGAAAGCAACGACGGGGTAAAGAAGTGCCTTAACACTACCTTCCCTATAAGAATGCGTCTGTGGACATTTTTAAGTAACTTAACAATTCAAAAGTGCTTATAAGTGTTTTTAATTTTGCAATATGTCTGTTTTTAAATTCAACAAGAATTTAAATCGAGTTTTTGCTAACTCAATCATATATGTAGGTACAACACTAATAAAGAAATGAGGTCATCATGTCTTTTAAAATATAAATTTCCTAAACTAAATGGCGATTTGATATAAATATAACTAATATTTTTGGTTCAATTTGACCTTAACTGTAAAACCTACATTATTTAATAGTAACGCCACCTGTAATAGGAAATTCTTATTTTTAGATACTAAATAATATAATTTGATATGTATCGCTCATAACTAAGAGATTGAGAGGACAAAGTGTGCTAACTCGCAAATAGGCAAATATTCAAAATTGATACAAAATTAATAAATACATTCAGAGATTGAGATCGGTATATACGAGTATATGCTTACTTATTACAAAAATTTTGTTTGAATCACAATCTTGTATTTACACCTCCCCTCCCTTCCCTCTGCCTACCCTGCTATGTGCGGGATACAGTGTGGATTAGCTCCACGCTGTATCCCGCACAAACAAAACAATAAAATGTAAATTTACATGACAATAGTAATAATCAAACCTTATCATATGTTACATTACTTTGACATTGTCGCGGTTAAATCTCACTTTTACAAATATTTCTTGTGTTATCCGGACTCAGCACGAGCACCGCCCCGTCCCGAGCCGTCCCCCCGCGGGCACTTGCCGCGTCACTGTCGCCCAAACCCAACCGGCAGTATAACAATAAGTGTGATGTAATAATAAGTTTAAGCCGACGAAGCCGCGAGTGGGACGCTACTCGCTAGTAAGGAATATGTTGTAGTGGCTATATAATAGATTGACTCGGAAAAGTAACAAAGGTTATGAATAAGTCCTGAGGAGTTTGATTTCATCACAGTCATAAATATATGTTGTTTCAAGCTAACAAAATAGCCACAACAAGTACAGCACACTTTGGTGTAATTGTAAGTTCCACTCTCTCACTTCGCCGACAACTTCTCTATGAGCTCCTGCAGAGCGAGCGCCTTCGCGAGTCGCCGTCTGAAGTCCTGGAATTATGAAAACAATTTTAATTAGAACCTGCTACATTAAATTATATAAATGACTACTGGTGCCTATGTCTTAAGATAAAATACATAAAAGATCTAATACACTAAGTCAGAGTCAATTCCGCGTTGCTACATTATATTTGGTGGTCGTGGTGGAACAGTGGAACAAGTATATGACTGTACACGCGACGGTTGTATGATCGATTCCCTCTCAGGAGAATGAAATATTTAATATTTTTATTTCCTTACTAAGGTAACAAAGCAAAGCGCGGCGTTGAGTTCCGCTACTCAACACACAATGTCTTAAAAATACGGCGATGAGTGAGGAAAAGATAGTTTGAACACTGGGTTCCCATCTTCCCTCTGCTTACCATGCAATGAGCGTAATACAGCGTGAAGCTAAAAAAATTTATTTGATTTGATTTCTATGATACGATATAACAACTAAAACTAAGATAATAATATAATATTATATAACATTAACACACTCCTCTTGTCTGTCTCTAAAGTGGTACTATCTTTACCAAATAGGTAGAGTATACACCGTCAAGTCATTCGTCACCGTCAGCGGAGAACGGAGTGTCTGTACGCCAGGTTCTGTCTACCTACCATGCTTCGCTGGATAAAACGTGAAGCTGCTTACCTGATGCAAGGCATCGCCCAGTAACGGTACCCTCGCTCGGAACATGTCACGGGACATCAGACACAGCGCCTTGCCGTTCATAGGGAAGCGCTCGGGAAGTCCCCCGCGCCGCGACACCCACGCGCCCACCTGCGCGCGACACCACTCGCGGGGATCTACCGGACAGCACAGATGGTTAAAAGAATGCAGATTATTATTATTTTACAATATGTAGCTACCCTCGAAGACACATTCATAATATAAAATTATTTATAAACGTTTTTTCGTCGAGACCAGTTGTAGTGCAGGATCACAAGGTGTGACTGTAAAATCGACTGGTTGTGGGTTCGATCCCCACTCGAGGAGAAAAAATATTTACTTAAATTTATATTTCCATTTCTTTCGCTCTGATATCGAGGCAAAGCGCGGCGTTCAGTTCTGCCACTCAACAATCAATACCTTCAGAATTCGGCAGAAAGTCGGGAACGGAATGTAAATCATTCCGTTCCCGACTCCCTCCTCCCGACACAGAGTTGCCTCTGCCTACCCTGCTACGAGTATGTTTGGAATACAGCGGGTAGCTGATTTATATATTTTATTATTGTTGGTCTTTGACTCAGATATTTCGCTGAATTTAGTTCAGATGTCATCTTTAACATAAAAAATTAAACCGGAAACAGTTCCGACCCCGAAACGATAGCAAGGCCGCGACCGCGACACGAGTGACGCGTGACGCACGCCACGTGACGCGTGACGCGGAGGAAGTGAGATACATTAAAATTATTGTTATTGTTTATTGATTGGTTCTTCAATTAGAATATTAATTTATTACTGTAGAAAGTTGTGAGAAAGATATGTTATATACATATCTTAGCCTCACTCTGTATCTCAAAAATAGCAGGTAACTTGGAAATCGAAAACACTCAGTTCCCATTAAGGCACTTCCGCTTAGCCCTTGCCTCTGAGTTCTGGAGGCAAGGCGTTTTCAATATTGGAACTCAACCTCGCCCCTTGCCGTGTTACCAGAGCGAAGAAAAAATAAAACATTAAATACTAACTTAATTTTGTGTTTACAGTCGCACGCTTTTGCTCCTACGCCACAACAGCCGCAATCGTATATACTGTTTGTTAATAAATATATTTTATTATTATTTTACCAACACGCAATATCTTTCAAATAGACAAAAAATTAGAAAGGGAGTGGCGACACTAGGTCCTTTGCCAACAGCTACCACAGTAATTATAAAGTTAAAAAAATATGAAGCTTACCTAATGGTAAGTCATCCTCCTGTAGCACTCTGAGGTCGATAGCGCCCCACACGCCGTCCGCGGGAGGTACGCGCTCACAGCGGGCCTGTGTCGGCATTTTGCGTGTTTTGAAGTAAAATCTGAAAAAAAATATTTGTAAATATAAAAATTTAAATATTTGTAAATATTCAGGCGAAAAATTTTTGTTTGACTTTCAAGTCAATTTCAATTGAACCTGCAGTTTTGATCGTATCTTGTATTTTTGCGTTATCAAAAGATAAAGCAATAATATATGACAAAAGTGAAAGACAGTGTTGGTGGTAGTGTTTAGTATATTTAATAAAAAATAATAAAAATATATATTAAGGCAACTTCACTAATTTGGTGTGCGTGTGTGCAACAAAGACGCAACTGTTTCAAGAACACGATAAATATGTAAATGTTTGCAAAAAGACTATTTACAAACTTTGATTGCGTCTGCTGCAATGTTCCGATAAGTGCAAATACGTCACCAAGAGAGCTATATTTCTTAGATGCATGTATGAAGGCAGAAATTGTACCTCGAACATATAATAGTTCTTACTGAAGATATTTACTTACATATAAGGTATAATTAATTCAATTTCATGCAATTGTCTTAAGTAAGCGGCGTTTAATTGTGCAGTTGCGATTAAATATAATAAACCTATTAAAATATTACACCGTTAAACTTTATTATAATTATGAAAATAAATGTAACTTAAACAGCAGTAAATAATTTTAAAACTGTGAAATGTAAGCTTCTTGAAAGTATGTTCCTTCCCTTATACTATATATTTTTTAAAACAAATAACTGAAGAATAATTTTAAATTATAACAAA
Organism: Heliconius congener; assembly: GCA_018230605.1. NCBI lineage: Eukaryota > Metazoa > Arthropoda > Insecta > Lepidoptera > Nymphalidae > Heliconius > Heliconius congener. Next base: position 11,270 of record DWAO01002377.1, on the reverse strand, counting down.
TCATAGTTTTACAAAATACAAAAAATATATAGAGTAGATAAATGTAGCAGGCTTAGAACCCAGCACCTTTTTAAACCTTCTTACATATTCCTAATTTAGGTAATAAAATAACACGAGTTATAATTTAAAAACACATTATTATGTCTATTAACATTTCGCGTCTGTTCCGCGGAGGACGCCCTCTTAACCAAATTGACAATCTATTTTTATCTAAAACCGACAAACATCCTGTTACATTGAACAAAAAAGGAAAGAAACATCGCATAATTACATAATGGGCGCCATTTTAATCCGTCATGAGTACGGACGCGTGGCCCACATCCGGTTTCCGGCGGATTTGAATGCGATCGGTTTCCGCACCGTATTGAATGTTTTGTGTTTACCAATTTTTTTGTACAGCGGATTTCCGACAGCATTGTGCGTGGTGGGTTAAGGACTCTACTACATTTAAACTCACTGCTACAAGCTTACACTCGCGCCAACTGGTTATATCAGTCTAAGTCTTCAAAGAAAGTAATTTGTTAAGAGACTCTATTCCCATTGAGACACTTCCGTTCCCTACTTGCCGCTGAATTCACAACAAATACTATGTTACACACAAGGTCAAAGTCACTTTCAAAAAGTCAGTTTCAAACTTTTAAGAAAGAAATATTTTTTTTATTATTGTTGCTAGCATCTCTGTAGAGAGATTTTTACAAATTTCGGCTAACCAAAGATAATTAGCAAAGAATCAATTATATTAATATCAATTGGCATGGAAGAATGTTATTTATTCAATATTTTTAACATTTTTAAAGTGTTATTCCACATTTAGGAAAGAAAAATACTTTTTAGAAAACATATAAAAATTTTAACGGATAACGGATTTGAACCCGCGCCTTCTTTTCTGATACATTTTAGACATACAGACAAAATTATATTTATAAAATATGTCGTTAGTTCATAACAAAACAAAGATGAGTAAGCGATCGCTTACCGGAGTGTCCGACACAGTACCGGCGCAGACAGACACCACTACAGATGGCCTTGTCGAGGTCACTAAAGGTAAATGCTTTAATATTGATGTTTTTTTATAGTTAACTCGTTTTTGTTAAAATGTAAAGTAAATAAATTTTAGATCGAGATTGAATTTAAATTTCTTAGGGATGAATAGTGAACTATAACACATTCTTTTGTTTTAGTTGCACGCTGTACCCTGCTGATAGCAAATGGCAGAGGAAATTTTCAACAACGCTATATGCACAGTCGAGACGACGTGCCGTTGCGCCGCACAACTATAATATAGTTTCATATATATAGTTTCATTTGTTAACCATTAGATGGAGAGATAAATAAATAATAATACTCTAACTAATATCGTATTATCGACGTGTTCCCAGACTGCAGCGTAGAGAGAGTCGCTCGCGCTCGACCACCGCGCCGGGCGACTTCCGGTCGTCTTGTTTCAACTTAACGGCCCATTGTGTGAAACCTCTAAGCAGATGCTAATGAGACGGCTCTGCTAATGCTCGAATTATTATAACAGAACTAACTCTAGAGGCTGCCGGGGTGCAGTGGGCAATGGGCAGCGGGCAGTGGGCAATAGGCAGTGGGCAGCGACCCCCCACACTACACTGACATAGAAATGAAGTATATTTTTTTTCTTTTATTTAATATGTAAAATGTACCAAACAAAGAAGTAAATCTGGAGTTTTGAAGATTAATTGGCAAAAGACACTGGTTTTTTTGTCATACAATTGAAGCTTATTTTCTTCAAATAATTTTCTAGTATAGTTACAGTATAGAAGATACTATAGGTACACAATGTATGACGCATTCACTTTCACTGCCGGCAGTGACTGACGTGACTGACGTGACTCGCCTCAGTTACTCACTGTAGTTCCTTACGGGAAGTATGTAGGTTACGCCGTTACGCGCTACCATACACACGTCATACATACACAAATCTATACATTTTTTTTAGCTTCACGCTATATCTCGTATACATCGAGTTAGCCAAAAGTATCACTTCACACACAAACCGTCAAATTTTTGAGCAATCGCGTGTTAAGTGGCGGAACTAAATGCCACGCTTTCTCTTGAAACCAGAGAAAATGAAAATAATTTATTCTCCCGAGTGTGAATAGAACCCACAACCGTGGCGTCTACAATCAGTACGTTGCGCGCGCAACGCGTCGGACTCATTGCATACATTTAGACATACATGCATAAATATAATTCAAATGACTATCCCAGTAAATAGAAATAAGTGAATTGGTCATGGCGTCTGGGCAAAGTGCAACCTTTAAAATATATTCCAAATAAAATAAGTTTTATTAGTTATTAATGGTTACTCGTACACACCTTCTGAGTCACGAGACAGGTGGTCAGGTGCTCAGTGCTCGTGACACGTGACTCTGGCCTAGGACACTTACTTTTAGGGCACTTTTTGTTAGAATGTTTTCTGTGGTGGGCTTTAAGACTATTCTAGGATGAGCACAGACCTCCCCCTATTCCCATGGTTTGCTTGCATGGACTTTAAGACGTAAACGGAAAATTCAGTTTTACCACATCGCAGTGTCCAGCTCTCCTCTTTTACTGCTCCCTTACTTCTACACTGCCTCCATGCCTAGTTTCGACGTTTCTAAGTTTCTAGTAGTTGTGCGTTGCCTGTCGGTCACTCAGTAACGGAAGAGTATTATTTATAGAGAAACACGGATTACAATTCTTGTAATGTCTTAAAATGATCCAAGTAAAAGTGAACGTATGAAATAACATAATGTAATATTAGCTAGTAAAGCGCGGCGTTGAGTTCCGCCAATCTACTCGCAATGCCCCAAGGTTTCAACGAAAGCATCTTAAAGGAAAACGAAGTGTTTTAACGTTAAGCTTCCAGGTTCCCTCTGCCTACTCTACTATAAGCGTGATACAATGTGAAGAACGACTTTATTATATTTCCTAATTATACACAACAAGTCTCAGACTTCTTTCTCCACTGTCAGTAGTAGATTGGTCCAAACGCCGGCGGATGACTTTCTATTTTCAATTCTACTTCCAGTTCTACTTCTGACAGAATACTTGCAATTAATTTATATTGTATAATATAAATATAATAATAGTGTCAGGATTTTCGATTACAAACCATTTCTTATTATAATGTTCTATACAATATTTAGTGAAATTAAGTTCACCTTTTCAATGTTGGTATTCACTGTTCAAACACTCCGTTCCCATTCAATCAAACATGGCCATCGAAACCACAACAGTCGCGTTTAGAGTCTTATTGTTGTGTTCTTGCGCCACGACTGGCTTTTAAGCGAAGCGAGTTAGGGTTGATGAGGAGAGAGCGTAACCCCTTAGTATTTTATAAGAAAGCTATAATTTAATGGGTCTGTGACCCATTATGAAATTCAATAAACAAATAAAACGATAACAATTTACAATATGAGTAATACAAGTCATAATAAGTAGTAACTTTTTTAAAAAACATTTCTAATTCAAAGTTATTCGTTTCCGGCGTCGAGTGGGTGGACTGAGACTGCGTACTGTATATCAAAACTCAACGCTGTCTTGAAATATAGCAACGCTAGACAATTATTATTTATATTATTAAAGTCATAAAGAATATGATTTGTTTACTAATACAGATGTGTGAGCGTCTGACTGTAAACGCGACATTTGTGGGCTCGACTTCCACTCGAGGAAACTTTATTTTCGTTTCAGCAATACACAATCTCACCATTAGGTTCCATCTACCTACCCTACTATATGAGGGATACAGCGTGCGAAGCTGCATAGTAAGAATCTGAATAATTATATTAAAAATATATATTTTATTGCAATAATAATTTGTACCTACTTCCCTCCTGCTTGAGTTCATTACACAACGATGCTAACAATACATCGACGTAACTCTTTTAACGCGAGTCGTAACAATAAGGAATTCCCGCCATTGTGTTGAACACAGGCGGAAGTGCGCGAAAGTCGTTAAACGTTTAAAGATGGCGGCTGTGTATGTGTGCTATTGTCATATTTACCGCCAAATCAATTTAGTGTATATTTGATTAAAAATATCAAGATCTTTTTCTGTTTATGTTCTACCGCATAGTACCTATAATTAGCAAAAAGAGTCAGAGTTAGCAAAACGAGTCAGGCAGTGTGTCAAGACACTTCCTAACTCTACGGTACGTCATGTCTTAACACTACCTAGTGTCTCTTTGCCAACCCTATACGCGGGAAACAGTGAGATACTATAAAAAGTTAGATTTACTTATGTGTGTGTGTGTATGTATTGTTATGGCGGGAAACGAATCAATCCATTACCACTTCCTATACTTGACTTATTGTTTGCGTTTCCGGAAACGTTTAACTAACACTGCACTGCAGTGCACTGCAGAGCTGATATTTGTCCTCCTACTTATGATTTTAATTAATATTTAGACTACTTAAGTTTTTACATATATTTGTAAAATACCTTGTTAATTTTATTACTTACGTAAAAAATTAGATTTTTAATATTGAAAACACTTATAAAAATAAATGAATCAACTTAAATAAAAATATAATATTCAGCTATATTTTCTTATAAATGTCAAAGCCGTTGAATGTTTTATTTTTTTATACACGTAAGTGTATACTTTAAATAAAACAGATATTGATAAATATTTAAATAGGTATTCAAAATAATATTATTTTTAATTAAATGTATGTCTATATTAATAAACGTAAAATAAAGTATAATTTAAATTTTTTTGATCTTCTATTTTAAAAACGAAGCATATTAATAAATGTAGAGTATCAAAATTAATACATTTACATATTAAATAAAATACATTGAACTTACATGTAAAACAGCCAAGAAATCCGAAACGAAACAATGAAGAGCACTTCACTTTACACCAATGCTAAGAAGCATGTACTAATAACATTAAGAAATAGTTATCTATTAATAATAATATAATAATATTTTATAACTAAAAAGACTTCACTGTATTCAATAGAGACACGTCTTCACGTCGCGGCGTCTAGGAACCGAATGAAGAGTGACGTCGCTACGAAAACATCAATGAATGCAAGACGATTGTTGCTCTATCCACGAAACGCCATAAATAAATATATAAAACACGCTAAATTAGACCTTAAACTTAGATACATAGAGTGACAATATAATCTTCAAATTATTTACATACGAAGCCCAGTGCTTGCAATAATGCTGATAAAAAAGAGCTTTTTATCATTAATATAGAGTTGAATATAAGATGTCAAATTATTTGCGGATTCATTTTAACGCCGGATGCGGGTGCGGTTTATTTCTTTTTCGCATATTTGGAATAACAATGGTTAGAGCGAGAGGGGAGACGGTGTGTGAGAGAGGGGGAACGTGTTTTTGAGAATCGATAATGAATTCACGCATCCTGTCAGCATGTGACTATGAAACTAATCGTTTCCGTATACTTCGTAATGGCGGAAATGACTTAACAGGCTATAAAATGATAAATAATATTAGACTCTACCTATCTTGTAATAAAATCGATTTTTAAGTACACATTAGACGTATCGATTTGGTTGTTGATAATTAAGGGCGCCGGTTTCCGCCGCTGTTTCAGTTTCCCGCCAAATGTGTAATGGCGGACGTCATTTCTAAGTTTTTTTTATTAAATTAATGAGTGTATGTCGTCAGTTTGGAGATAAATTAGGAAAAGCCATAAATATTTCAGTTGACAGTTACAGATGTTTATTTTAATAGTTATATTTAATCTGTAAAAAGTTATTTTCATTTTTTAATTACTTCATTTATTATCTGTAGAGATAATAAAAAGTTTTAAATGATTTTGTTTGTGTGTAGATTATTTTTAAAATTATGTGAAGTCGCTTAGCCTCGGCTCAATGCTTATTTAAATGGCTACATGGACTCTACTGGTTCGGCTTTACTGGCTAGCTATGTTAGATATAAGCTGGGTGCAATATTTTGGATTCTGGGTTTATATACATAAATTGTCCAAGCCATCGGAAAACTGACCCGTCAAAAACACGTTAAAGTTTTGGTTAGGTATTAAAATAAAAAGAATATATAAAAAAGATAGCGCAATAACGCATTAAAAAAAAGATATCAAGGATAGCATTTCTTTAACAGGATAAAATAATTTAAGCTACCTCGAAATTTATTTTAAATGAAATGAATGGAGTTCTTTTCTATACGGGTACATAGTTCCCGTCAATACGCGATGACGGTTGATCCAATAAAATAACTAAAATAGAAGTCTTCTAAGATTTTAATAATCTTATTCTACACTTAGAAAAGCAAAATACTTTTTTTACAAAATATGTATAAAAAAATTACGTAGCGGATTTGAGCCTGCGCTTCTTGTTTACCGTTCAAGCGCTTTAACCACTAAGCTGTAGGTTCTCATTATTTTACTTGATCTTACAATTTTATTTATATTAGGCAAGAGAAGCTGTCGCGGCGTAGTTGCACAAGCTTGTGACTGCAAATAGATTTTTTTTAATATAATCATTTCCTCGTTCTAGTAACGTTTCCTCGTTTTCAATTGAGCTGAGAGGCACGCGACGTTGAATTCCGCCGCTCAGCACGTAATGTCTTGAAAATTGGACGATGTGTGTGCAACGGAGTGTCTTAATACTACGTTCCCTCTACCACTGCTGTGCGGGAAGAAGAAAAAAAAAAGTATTTCACTATAGAAATAAGGACAATATCCATCGCATCCTTTGGCCAACACTTGGCAAAACAAAAAAAAACTCAATACAAATCGGTCACGTTTCCGTCTCCTAATCCCTTTAAAATTTGGTAAAAAAAGAGGAAGTCCTAACAGTAGAGCAATTAGTATAAAATGTAACAATGTGACGTCCGTCGTATTGTGTGTGCGTCTGTATTGGACACGTTCTGGAGATCACATTTTGTTTTCTGGTTCTGCAAACTTTTGTATTTATTTATTCATTTCTTTGTTTCTTTTAGTCTTAAAAATTTTAAGACACAGTGTAAAAGCACAATGCAGGAGAGCTTTTGTCTATTAGTGCTCTCATAATACTTTTCACCCATACAATTACACATTCACGTAAAGCTTTTAAAATACGTCAATATAGAAGAAAATCTAAATTTTGTAGTCTGTCAAATGGATCCGGTCTGTCAAACTTTGACAGACAAAGACCCATTCATAGAAAGGTCATAATTAGTCTTAATTATTGTTTTTATGGATGTTGGTAACATGGGTTCATGTTTTTATTAAATAATGGGAGTAACTAGTGTAAGAAATCGATAATACTGAAGTTTTGTCTTATATTACAAAAAATGGAAAATATTATGTTAATCAGTGTAAAAAAAAAAATTGATTACAGTAGGTACCAGTTAGGATTATGAACATATAACTTTCCAAGACGAAATATACATGGTGCAGCAGTACACAGCGCCTGACTGTAAGCATTACTGCCTTATGGTTGTGAATTCGATTTCTATTTGGGGGAATTAATTATTTTCATTTCCTCGCTCTGGTAACAAGACAATGCGCGGCGTTGAATTTCACCACTCAACAAGTAATGTTTAGGCTGCTTATACTGCTACATAAGACATACAGCACTAAGCTAAGATTTTAGGCGCGAGGTACACCCGCGTGTCCCCGCACGGTGACGCTGTCAAGACCAGTCCAAGTCAACAGCAATAAAGTCCATTCGAAAAAAAAAGCTACAAAAAATAAAATTAGGAATAAAAAAATACAATAAATAAAGCAAGTACTTTTCAACGTATACTTATAAAACTGACGTTCGACCCTACAGTTTAGAGGAGCTGATAAAATCGACGCTTAAACAATGTAACAACAAAGGAAGTCATTTAATTTGAATATATATTCCGAGTTACTTTAATAAGTCAATTTGCATATCTCGGCGCCGAACACCGCTACCCGAGTGAAGACGCACAGAGTACAGACAGACCGTCGCCGATATTAGCTTATTATCATTACTATTTTGTTAGATTCACGGCGTATCCATCATTAAGCAGGAAATGCAGATGAATTGCAGAGCGAGTTATTGAAGCTTTTAAATATTTAACTCCCCGAGTGGGAATTAAACCCACAACCATTTTGCCCCGACAAGCCTACATACGTATAACACCTATTTTATAACGTACAAAGGCGTATAAGCGGGAGCGGAACCGGAAGCGGAAGCGGACAGTAAACACGCAGAGATGAATATTTTAGAATTTACAACTTCCTTCGGGTTTTTAGTATTTAACAAACGATAGTTAAACGAACTGACCGTCTACCTTTGAGATTTGTATTTAAATGTACGTCCGTCTTGTGTGCATTATTCCCTTTGGGAATCTTTTTGATGTCATCAAAAGAAAGTTCGATGTCGCACTTTATCTAAAATTTTGTTCTGATTTTTTTAGCTTCAAACACGGAACATAAGGTTACGCATCTTTGTAATTGTCAATTATCTAGACATTGAAAATTAAGTGGCGGAAATAAACACCGCGCCTTGTCTTAATAAGAAAATAAAAATAATTTATCCTCCCGAGTGGGAAGCGAACTTCTGCCGTTTTTACAGTTAGATACTTTGCCGCTGCGCCGCGACCGACCGACCGACCAATGTAGGCCGTATAACGTCGGAACGGATAAGTAACGGGTGTGGGTTGGATTCCAATTCGGGACATTAATTATTTCGATTTCGTTGCCTTGGTAAAACAAAACACGGAAATCAAAGAGCGGCGTGGAACTACGCCATTCAATATACAATACCTTGAAAAATGATGCGTGGCGAACGAAGTGTCTTAACACTGACTGCTGAAAGCGATTCTAAAATAGAATCATAAAATTTTTAATAACTTATAAATGTTTTTAAATATTTTTTACTATCTGTTTACAAACTGAAAAGAAGCACTTCCTCTTGATATTCCGAACACGCCAAATAATATCCAAAAAATAAAAAATATCCAAATGAAATTTAAATTTACACTCCTCGCGTTAACAGATTGTTAGTCCAACCGCTCTAAAATATCTATTATAAACAAAAAATTACACCTTTTACAAATAAAGAAAGATTATATCGATATAAAAAGCAGAGTGCAGACGGTCTCGTGAGGCGCGCGTCGATGCAAAAACTACCGGAAACGGACTCTGGACCATTGTCTTGTGACAATAGTGTCATCTGCTGGTTTTTAAAGTAAAAAGTAGGGTTACCTCAACAACTACCGGTACCGTTTTAGGATCACTTTCCTGTCCTCTCTGTCTTTACAGGTAAACGACAGAAATAATCCCTCACAAACTAATATTATATATATTATTTTAGTTTTGTAATATTTGTTCTTTATGTCATATAAAGTGAATGCATATTTACGCCTGCTAACTTATGTTCGTCAATTATTATAAGTTATATTCCCATTGTCCTGTAAATAAAAATTTGACAGACTACGGAACCCTCGATATGCACACGGACTCACACTTGACCGGTTTTTATACAAATTAGTGATGGGCCTTGGGCCCGTTTGAAGATAGCGATTTTAATTACTTTTAAGAAAGGATTGCCTTCTCAGCCTTAACTCTAAATTGATGCAAAACGAAGCAAAACAAAAAAAGTATAGTTTTGTAAATGGTCTTTTGCTTTTTTTTTTCAAAATTTTTACTGTATTTCTCGACAGCTGCATTCAACCATTCACTCAACATGTAATATCTCGAAAATGGGCGATACTTGGAGGACGGAGTGTCTTAACACTAGGTTCCCCCTGCCTACCCTGCTATTTGCGGTCACAATCACGAATCTATACCTGAAATCAATTATTATCAACAAAAGGAAGTGCATACAACCCCGGGGCAGACGTGGGGCGTCACTCAAACAACTTATTTGTGCGAAGCGTGTACAGTACAATCGAAGAGTCTTGGTCGCACTGAAGATAGGTGAAAATCGCTGCGCATATTTGATTTTACGATTCTTGCTTTTATTTATATTGTTCCCTCACGCGAGTGAACGTGAAGTGCACAAAAGCTCAGAAAGCTTCACTTCAGAGCGACCACGACTCGTCCGCCGTACTATAGGTGCGTGTCACTCAAACAGCTTATTTGCGACCGACATCCGCCGACAAACGCTCTCTCTCATCTCTACTCCACAGAGTATTTGGCACCCGACACCGACGCCGCCCTACCGCGAGAACATTACAGGGATTGGGAACATTTTATCATTATATCTATAAAATATTTATCAATTAAGTTGTTTTTATTTCTTGAAGAAGGCAAGGGTTTGGCATTTTTGTTTGGTTCTGATGTGGAAAGTTGTAAACCGAATTGTTTTAATGAGAAAAGAGTATCTTAATACTAGGTTCCCAGGTTCCCTTTGCCCACTCTGCTACGTGCGGAATACACTGTGAAGCTAAATAAACGTATATCTAAAGATTACTTGCTGAAAACACCAATGTTAGAATAAGAAAGAAGGTAGTTTACACTTGTCCTTTTGGTTTTTTAATATCTTCAATAATTTTATAATAACTTTAAGGAGAACAGATAACTTTCTAACTAAAATCACAATTTTTAATTTATACTAGAACGACGAGAACTACACTGATCTTCTTAACAATTGAAAGTAAACATTTTATATTAGAATTATATATTTTGAATATAAAGCTACAAATCGTATCGGAAGTAAATAAATATTAAATGTTGGTGACTCCTCTCATTTTTTTGCAGCAATAGGCCCCCGCTGCATCACGCCGGCATTCACGCATCTTTGGAAACAAGAACTGGACCAAATTTGTACTACAGATTAAAAACAACTTTATTATTTACGCTTTAAGCTTAATTTAAGTTGATTGTAATTTTTTTCTCTTTAAACCAAATTAAGTACGAATTTGGTTTCAATTAGTGTAAATGACAGTTTTTTGCTAAACGTCTGTCACTCACTTCCTGTTAGTGATTCGTTAAAGGTAGCTTTAGTTTTTTTTTGAACATATGACTTTTTGTCTTAAGTTGTCGTTTAAAGATGATTTAAAGAAGAATATTCATTACCAATAAGCAGCTGCACGACTATATGATAGGTAAAACAAACCTTATGTCAACATTGACACTCTACGCCGCTCTCCGCCGCTCTCCGCTTTCCGCTCGAATTCGTATTGTACTCAAACTGTATTGTATTGTGTTGCTAGAAGCGGAGAAGTGCCATTTATATGGCACGAGTGGATACGGAACCAACAACCGTATCGTTTACACTCAGCCGTAGCCCTACTGTGAATATATTATATAACTAGCGACCCGCTCGCGGCTTCGCCCGCTTAAACCACAGAATTATTTGCT
>DWAO01002376.1:0-16152 GCA_018230605.1 Heliconius congener | reverse complement strand
TACCATCAGCGGTTACGGCTGTGCGTGCGTCTTACCTCAGTCAGTCAGAACAAGTTCTTTTATATATATAGATAGATAGATAGATTATAACGATGTTTCATATGGAGATTGAAAATGAAGAATTAATGACTCATTAAATTGGTAAAATGTATTATTTAAGTGTATTCCATAATAAAAATAATATACCTTGTAGACATCGGCTCTTACAATTTCAAGTCTAAGCTAGACACAGACGCAAAATACGCGTTATTTAAAATGAGAATCAAGTTTAAATTTACATTGTTGCCTTTATGGCTCTCAGTATTATGGTAAGGTATTCATGAAGCAAATGTTTACTCCCAGAGGGAGCGCTGCAGAACTCTTGGCAGTAACGCGGAATCGCCAACGTACATATGTGGACTAAGTTATGATAATTACTTTTCAGAGTAATCCGTCTGTAGCGATACTTGCTGCTTCTTATTTATTTTATCGTTCAAGTGACTCAATATGTCGAAATTGAAAATAAATCAACTTTACGTTTATTGCACATATCAGAGTAGGTAGAGGGAACCTAGTGTTAAGACACTCCGTTCCTCATTTCCGGATTCCGGTTTCTGGAGGCATTGCGTGTTGTGTGATAGAATTCAACGCCACGCACCAGAGCGAAGAAATGAAAATATAAATTTAAGTAAATATTTCATTTTCTCGAGTGAGGATCGAGCCCACAACCAGTCGTGTTTACAGTCACACTTGTGCCCCTGCGCTACGACTGGCCTCAACTGAAAATATTTTTATAATTATTATTTATATTATTGACAGCAGTCAATTCCGTAAAACGATTGTGTTACTGCGCCAGCAGGCGCACAATCGTTTGACGGAAAACGACCGAAAAAATCTTTTAACTAAAATTTCTATTAATGTATTTTAGAAATTTCTATTAATGTATTTTTAATCATTGCCCACAGTGGCGACCGAAATCACAGCCATCGCGTTTACAGAAGAGAACTTAAACCAAGAACTTTGCTTATTGAAATATGAAACTTTTATTTTGCCTTTTGAAACTTTTCAAAGATTTTCCTGGCTTATTTATTTTTATGTTTATCTATCTTCGCGTTTTTACTTTAAATTGTGTCCGCGCGTTCGCGGACGTGTCACGACATGTAGTTGCAAGTTCTTAGTTGCGTGTCGTCACTCGTGACGTCACACAATTGTAATAGTTTTTTAAGTATTATTTAATATTTCCTAAATTAGTAATATTTTTAATAAATAAAAACATAAAATGCTATAAACAGATATAACCTTTTAGTTTTGTATAGTAATTATGGTATTTTTATTGTAATTATATAGTTTTAATATAGTTTACCGAGCTAATTGTTTTAGATAATAATTTTCTTTCGTATTGTAAAATTTATCATTAATTATTGTTAATTATAGGTTTATATAGAAAAATAACAGATTTATAAGTGCTAAATGTTTGTAAATAATTATTAAGAGATTTTATATCATAATAAGTTGTGTGAATTTCGTCATAGTTACAGTATCGTTCCGTCTCGTTCATTCGAGATCCGCCCGTCCGGTACAAATTGTTTATTTCATACATTTTTGAGGGATGCCTTTTACAAAATAATGTGTAACATCAATGTTATGTTAATAATGTTAAAATAAATCAATTAGCTTCACGCTGTATCCTGCACACAGCAGGGTAGGCAGAAGGAACCTAGTGTTACGACACTCCGTTCCCCACTTTCTGCCGAATTCTGGAGGCAGAACTCAACGCCGCGCTGAGTCTCGACACCAGAGCGAAGAAATGGAAATATAAATTTAAGTAAATATGTCATCTATCCTCGAGTGGGAATCGAACCCACAACCAGTCGGTTTTACAGTCACGCTTCGTGCCGCTGCGACACGACTGGCCTCAATGATGTTGTCATGAATGTGTTAATAATGTTGTATTGAATTATTACATTTAATCCTATTCAGTACTTTCATGTATACATAATTCAATATTAATTTGATAAGCAAATTAGTAGTTTTAAAAGCTGTATCCTACACACATGAGAGTAGGCGGAGGAACCAGGTACAACCTATTGATAAGATACTTCGTTTTCCATTAACACGTCCTCTCCCTCCTTTCAGGGGAATTCTTGAGGCATTGCGTGTTGAGTGCCGACACTCAACGCCGCAATATGCCTGGGTACCAGAGCTAGAACATAAAAATATTTAATAAACCATTCCACAAGTAGGAATTGTACCTACAACGGTCGCTTTTACAATCGCACGATTATGCCTCTGTGCCACGACCGCCACGGGCATTTCGTATTTATGACTTTAAAAGTAAATGTATACTATGTATAACAAAATTAAATTATTTAAATTATTACATTACGTTCACGGGAAAGAGATTCACATCCACAACCATGTCGTATGTAGATCAGACACAATCTACACAAAAATCAAAAATTTTATGTAAACAAAATACGTTTAATATTACGAAATAGTTTGCCAGATTCGCTTATTGTCTCAAGGGGTTTGTAATAAACCTACGCTTGTCAGTCAAAGTGACGCCGGCAAGCGACCGCAAGTGTTGCCCCGGGCAAGTTGACCCCGTGGTCACTTAAGAAGCGTTGCTTCTGACACTTTCGGGTGTAGATTATAAGCTTATAGCGGCCATTCCATATTATTTATTTTTAAAGTTTATTTTTACATGTTTTGTTATCTTTACAGTTTGTTTATACTGTGCATAAGATATATAGGTAACATATTCTTTTTTTTTTATACAGAGTAAAAATAATGCCATTTCTTAGTTTCCTCCGGTAATTTTACTGGCTATTTTAGTCTAATAGATGACTCGTTATTCATTTGACTTACTAAAAGTAGCTATCAAAATTGTATCCTGGAAAAGATGTGAAAGGAAAATGTTCAATAATAAATTAATATTATAATCGTCTATATTGTATTACTTCAAACGATTTATCCTCGTCCACTACAACGCCTCTTCAATTAAATCTTCTCTAAGAAAGGTCTAAGAAGGTATTTGTTAATTAACCAGATTCATGGCGGCAATGAAACAAGAAGCTGGATTAGCAACATTTATTTTCACGTTACGTTATGTAAATGTAATAAATATACATATATTTTGAACAAATTTGTTTTAAATTTCTTTCAAAATGCAAATCTGATGCAGTTTAGTTTATAAAAAAAAAAATCAAGTTCCCCTCGGGTTATTATGGCTGAGAAGTTTCAATAACTCAAGTTTGCGGTCGTGAATTGAGAGCGACTCACCTTGTAATAAGTTCCTCCTATTTTATAGCGAGCTAATATAAACTTGTTTCATATTAAATTGCTTTTTGATTTTCTATTATATGTATGAATGAGTTAGTATTTTAATTAGATTTCATAAAAATGAAATTATTTAAGCAAAATTCAAAAACACTTAAGATTTTACGTTAAGAATTAATATTGTTTACTTTTCTGTGTAAATTGTTAACGATTTCAATGAATACAAATTTAATCAGCCCTCGGCGATTATGTAAATGTGATAATGAACGGATTTGCTTACGTTCGAATTAGCTACATCGACTCGCCCATGAATAAACTATTGGTTGTTTATATAGTTAAAAAAAATAAAGTTACAATTTTCTCATTATTTACTTCATTCTATTCGATATATATTGTTAATTATTGTGGAATTCAACATTTACAATTTTTTCATCAGAAATTTCAACTTTTATAAATGATAGCAGCTTCACGCTGTAATCCGCACACACACAAGATAGGCAGAGGGAACCTAGTGTAACCCTTCCCCACAATTTTTTTTAATAGTATTTTTTTATTATTTTTCTTGGTTCAAGAAAATAATAGCTTCACAAATTTCTCTTTACACGTACAGCTTTCACGTAATTAAGCATTGTATAATTATGTGAACTATTTACTAAACTCAAATAAAGAAGAAAGAAAATACTCCGTTCTCCATTTTCCGCCGAATTCTGAGGAACGGCGTGGTGCAGGATGCTGTATCCTGCAAGCTGTATCCTGTGAAGCTGATTTTTTATTATTTTATTTAAATAAAAAAAATCTTATTTAATCATAGAACACAGATCAGCCTGAAATTGATTTATAATGTAATTTCATATTTAAAAAAAGTGTTGTGTGTGCGTAAAGAATAGAAGAAGCATTGATTTATAAAAAAAAGTACTGCGTATGCGTAAAAAATAGAAGCACTCTCGTTTTGCTCATTCAAAAAAAATCACATCATCGAAGTTCAAGGAGTTGCAATGATAGAAAATAAATTCTAGGAAGCGATTTCAAGCCCTGTAGTACATTTATAATTACTATTCAAACACGAACGCAACAAATTTAAAACACACAACGTTCAACTGGAATAGGTATCAAAACGAGAAAAGATTTATAGTTTCGAGTAACGACAGTGAAATCAATATAGCAATACTAATTTAAGCAACTCTATCCCCGTGAGCACAGCCGTAACTGAATTGAATAATTCAGAGCAAACCAATTAATATCTTGCTTGCTCGACCACCGCAGTCCGTTAAACCCAAGAAGATCCAATTATTCTTATATAAGAAGGTTCAATTATTCTTGAGGATGGACCGGACGGAGCCATGACTTGTGGTGCGATCCTTGACCACTACCACGAACGTTGTTTATTTAGTTCACCCGCCTTGTTAGTGTTGATGGATTGAGTGGAAAATAATGGATTATCGATTTTGTGGTTAGCAACTGCGAATTTAATTTTATTACTTTGCACTGATATTAAATTTCCAAGACGTTTATTAAAGTAAATTGATGTCAATGGACTTGAGCGCAATGTTTTCACTTCAATTCAATTTTATTATATTCTTTGTTTAGGCAAAATACTGTAGATATATTTAATTTTGCTTATTCTTTCTTCCCAAAAAAGGAACTTTTAAAAATATGAAGACCAGATTAAATTGATCGAGAATGTCTATTTTAAAGGAAATTGTGCCATAATCATTGACTACTCGATTTCGCAATTTCAGCTAGGGAATGGCAAATAAAAATGCTTCTATATTCAAGCGGATTTGTTCGATATTGAATTTGAAACCCTTTGATGATACTGTTATAGCCCTCGATGAATTTAGCTAACCGTCTCGGTACATTGGTGTAAAAATAAACTATATTTTAGATTATTAATATTGTTTATTTTATCCATATAAAATATTTATATGTCTAGACTACTTAGTAATAAAAGGTATCATATATAGAAAATATTTTTTATAAGTGATTACTACGAATAATAATATTTATTAATTATTGCCCAATTTATAATAAAGATATATGAAACTCTAAAGTCTACGACATAATATTTTTATAATAATATAAAACTGAATTATTTTTTGTTAATTTAAAGAATTAAAGTTTTATAGAACATTTATTGGTATTTATTTAACTGTGATTATTAGGAAAATATTTTAATAATGAACGAAGAAAGTCTATATATAAATAAATCTTTCTATATTTAAGTGCTAAAACGATGTGAGGCGTCGAGGTATTAAATGTAGCGAGGCGGCGTTTCTGAAATAAGTAGATAATGTTAACATTTTGATGCACTCATCAATTGTCTTTTTATTTTATTGTATACATATATGGTTCGGTGGTAAGTATATGCAGAATCTAAAATACTTCAACAATTTGTACATTGTGAAGATAGGAAACATTTTTTTTTAAATAAATAAAATTTTATTATATATTTAAGCCTTCGCACCAATATATCATAATCATCATTTAAAGGACAAAAACATACTACTAGTAAAACATATATTCTAACAATATATGTATATTCCAACACATATACACAGATCAATCCGTCCAATATGAATTAAACAAAAAACAATAATATTAAAAATTATGCACGAAAAGTACAATGTGCTCTTTCTAAATACCTAAACAGCACAAGTATTAAACAAATCAAAAAACTTAGAAAAGTCGTTTTGTAAAATTGGATTACATAGGAAATCGGATAATATCCGCTTGGATCCTTTACGAGCTGTACAGCCGGTAGCAATTTGACTAAACTGTAAACCGCGTCCAGGGCATGGCGCGGCGCCAAGCTTTACGATAACTGCGTAATCTCGGCAAGGATTTGTACGGAAAAGTTACATTTTAAAACACAGTTATGCTGAAAATTTATTACACTAATTGCTTTTTGTATTCTTTTTTGAGATAATTTAAATATGTTTTTGTAATTAACTGTGTGAACCAAGCACTGTTTTTTTAAATTAATTATGTCCAATCAATTTAGTAATCTAGAAAGTCTAAGTTCATGATCAAAAAACTCTAGTTTTCGTCCTCTATTATGTCGCTTCATAACTAGTACGACCTATAAAGTATAAAATTCTGATTAAAAATGTTTTTCCAATTTTTGTTCTCTGTTATGTGGCTTCATCTCTCGCGCTTCATACTCGAAGCGATGTTTTATACACTGGTAAACTTTTACAAATAAAAAATATTGTAAAAACAAAATCTCTTAGTTTTATATGTTTTAAAAGGATACATAAAAAAATTAGTCATAACAATTGTTACTACATAATGTAAGAGCTTCATAAACGTCCTCTACGAGGAAAGTTATATGAATAAATTAGTAGTAATGAACCCGTTTATTGAAGGGGTTTCTTCTTTGAGCGCAGAAATGGGTGATTTTTCGTAATCCGCAATCAGAGGGCTTTTATTTAGACGGAGGCCGTTTTCGGCGCAGTTTAGTCTCGAGCGTAAGTAAACAGGTTGGTAATGAGAGAAGTAGCTTCATGTTGATTAGACGTTGACTGGAAACACCATGTTCATATAAAAGGAGGGACAAAGAATTTTATTTATTTAATTTTACTTTATTGATTTCAATTATAATCGACAGTATAGTATACGTACCATTCGCGGCTTCGGGTCGACCACGGGAACTACAAAATTATGGCTATTTTATTTACTTTGGTAAGTAAGCGAACACAAATCCGTTTAACAAAATGACTTTCCCTTGAGTCTCTCTCTCAAAGAGTTCACGTCAAAATTGCATATTTTGACGTGAAACGTGAACATTTAAAAGTATAGTCCACGAGGTCTAAGCTGAGCTTTATATTTGTGTGAGTGTATAATAACGTCACATATTTATTTCCTAATATTTTGTTTTTGTGTTTGATTTAAATTTAAATGTAAGATTAAGTTGGTACAAGAATAGAAATACCTAACCAAGCAGTACAAAAAGTGAACTAGACGCTAACAACAAAAACAACGTGGACAATTAATTTTTAACTCAAACGATACATCAGACGAAAGTAGAAATTAAAACGATGCAATTTCCGGTATAGAAGAATTGGTATTTTTTTTCTTTGTTTTTATTTATTAATAAGCAACCTTTTATGAACAACCCACAAGCTGGCTACTTCTTTCGATCAAAATGCCAATTTTTAATTAAATTATATGACGCAAAATTTTTGTTTTCAAAAATGAATGGTTACCAGTTTTATGTGCTTACATTATCTTAAAGAGCTAATTCTAACTGTTCAACTTGAAATCGGTATGTCTGTCGCAGTGTTGTCTCACCTTTTTGGCACAGAGGAACATTAATAATGCGTATGGACTGCAGTACCTAGTGCTAGTATTAGATAATTTTTAACGTAAGGTACCATGATGTTAATGCCAGGAGTACCCACTACAAATCTGATAACGAGAAATATCTAACGACCTATAATGAGAAATAAATTTCAATTCTATTCTTCTTTTGATTTCATTTTTTTCACTTTCACTTATTTGATATTTTCATTAGGTATAATGAATATTGTTAGTAATTGAAAATGATGTTGAAGCGATTTCTTCTTATTTGTAAATTTATAAAAGGCTAATACTGAATTTTATTATTTTTTATTTTATAAGCATTTTATCTTCTTTTAGTAAGGTTCTTTTTTTTATAACACAGCCAAAAAACAAAATAACGTAGACTTTTTGTCTAAATGTTTTTACATTTAACAAGCATTTTTTAACACACAAACATTTTGTATTTTTATAGATTTTAGTAAGAAACAAGTAAATCATACTGAGTTGTGAATACAAAGAACAGCGTTATACAATTGGTCGTCAAGTCGCTTGCTAGATGCTATTAACATTTCAACGTTGAAGGACCTCCATAATACAAATGTTGACAATGACCACAAGTGAATATATTTAGGAACGTTTTAAGACTTATTAATATATAAAACTATTTTGTTAATATTATTATTTATTTCATAAACTAGTTAAAATAAGAATCTTTCATTTATTATATATTATATTTATTATTTCTTTAACAAATTATAGCCACGTTCAAATACATATGAGAAGAGAATAAACTAACCATGGATTCACCGTGTGGATATTGCTAATGGCGTTGCAGGAACTCGATACAGTGCCTGGGACGTATGTCCCAAAATAAATTAAGCATAGATTATCTTATGTAGCTAGTTCTACAGTAGTATTTACATGTATTTCTAATAATTTAAGCTTACAATAAAATGAACATGTCATTTTAATAATGTCTAAAAAATTTTTTTTTTTCGATTGACGTAAGCGTAATGCTTTAGTAACTACAAGGTGCAATGGTTGGGGATTCGGTTCGTTTGAGGAGGACGGATATATCAACCACGTTTTGTTATATTTTATTGAAAAAAATATATGACTACTATTCCCACCCATATATTTTAAGTCGTGAAGGTAAATGCGTGACTCAAGTAAAAGTTTTCTAAAAAAGGCAAATAATCTATCAGAATAAATATATGAAATCGTATTCACGTCGATGGCTATTCAATTCAAACGTAAGGACCAAAGCTAGTTTTAAATATTCCATGTGCGGTCAAGCATAAAATCTACAAAGAAAATGTATTACCCATCTTTTATTGCGTTTTCCCCTAGAGCATCGGTCTGGAGATAACACAAGTTTATATCATTTTATCAATATCATAAAAATGGTAAATGGCTAAAAATATACGGTTACTTCAAAGAATATCGCGTAAATTTCATTGTTATCCCGATATATTCTTATTTATCTTCTAAATTCACCTATGTATTATAAAATTATGTAATATTCTCTTTATATTCTGATAGATTTTATTTAGATAAAGAGTAACTAATCTGTATTTTTTTTCACCGTCACGCTGTATCCCGCACACAGTGGGGTAGGCAGGGGGAACCTAATGCTTAGACACTCCGTTCTCCATTTTCCGAACTCAAAATCGCGCTTTGCCTCGACACCAGAGCGAAGAAATGAAAATGTTAAAATATTTAATTTACTCGAGTGGGAATCGAACTCACTATTTATCACCTTAACAGTCACAATATATGCCTCACCTGGGCTACGACTGGCCTTAATAATAAATTTTTATTACTAATTCATAACGAAAATTAGGTACATGCTGTATTGACATCGTTATTCATAAGTATATCTTACTTGAATTAGTCGTAAATTAGTGAAAGAATCACAATGAAAGTGTATTGTGCAAATCTACTAATATAACTCTTGTAAGCAGATTGAATGAAATGTTTAATTTAAAAATAAATATACAGTGAAATTTTTGGGGAGCGCAAACACAGTTTGTATGTTTTTTTGGAATTTTTTTTCAGCAACGCGGATGTGATTGGCAGTTGTAATTCAATATGTTTGTACGCGTTTTATAGTGGCGTTTTTTAATTGAATATTTTTTTTCATGCTATGTAGGTATATAGTTTTTACATATATATGTGTATGCAGGTGTAACATGAATGAATGCATTAAAAATCTCTCTAAAATGCGTCCGTTAAATGTAAATATAAATTTATTTAGAGTAGAGTACATGCAACGGAAAAATTTTGGTACTGCAGCTTAGTATTTAATTGCACTCTAATATGTTATGTATTTAATATTTCATTTATTTTTCAATTATTTTATATATTATTTATTTAAATTATTTTATATATTAAATAGTAACAGTTTGTAAAAGGTAGACCTGAGGGAAGTAATTATAAATATTTTTACTAAATACAAGATAAAAGAAAATATTTTCGTCATACAAATATTTGAAGGTGTTGTTAATGAACAAAATATGACACAGCCAAATGCTCTTACCCAGTTAATTAGAGATGTAAAAGGCTTAAGAAGTACTCACTTTCTATTCAGTTTTCTTTAAAGGACCCTTTTTCTCGGATGTCACCGATTCCTTTAGAGTCAATTGCAGACTTGGAAGGGGATTGCTAATTGAAATAAATATTTGCGTGTCTAATTCCTTTAGAGACGACACTTGTTTTATCTGTCAATTAGATTAATAACCCTTTCTTGCTCGCTTGACGTATCAACCTGTAGGTACCTAAGTAGTTATTTTCTACAAAATAAATATTATATCGTCATCCTCCAAAAAAAGTAGACAGCACAAAGTATGTATGTAGATACATATTTAGAAAACGTATAAAAATTTGAACGTAGCGGGACTGGAACCCGCGCCTATTGGAAACCAACTAGTCGCTCTGACCACTAAGCCGTACGTTCTCATTAAGCAATTTCAACTTATTTATGTTGTTAGCAACAAAAAACTAAGAATTATCCTCTGGCAAGAGAAAATGCTATTCATTAAATATTTTTAACATTTTTAGTGTCATTGTGGCAAGATATACCTATAGTGTGACTGTTTAGGTGAAAAGAAAAATTTTTCTTTCCTAAGTGTGGAATAATACTTAAAAAATGTTAAAAATAAATGTAGATGTCCAGATTAATATCTTATAGACATCTATTTATGTAGCTATATAGGTACACAGATAGCAAAATTAATTCCATATATGATGAAAAGTTTAAGAAAAATATTAACCGAGTCGGCCAGTTAACATATCGGTGACATAAGTGAAAATACCACTGCGATCTGATTTTTTGTCTGTTTCGACCGCCCAAGTGAACTGAATATATTTTGGTAATATCTTTGAGCCCAGAATAAAATATAGGATGGTTTAGTTTAGTGTATCCTGATGTTTAATACAGTTCCCTTTGGAAAAATAAAAAGTAGACACGGTTAAATCACGTGTATTACTACCACGCGAAGCTAAATTGCTTTTCATTCTCTATAGGTAGTTATATCTCTATATAGTTAGAATTTGTATAAGATTCACCGCGTAATCAAAATCTATAGGCTACCTACAGTTATGAAATTCGGGAAATAAAGGAAAAAATCCGAAAAGAGAAATTTATAGGACTTTTTTAGAAAAAAATAATTACTAACTTATATTTAAAGTAACTTATATTTAAATTCATGCAAAATGAGTGCAAACTTGAATTATGTAAGCGAGTCCAACATTCACTTTTTATCTTATAAATTGAAAAAAAAAACAATTAAGAATTAACGATTAAGAATTTATTCGAATTTTGCATTTTCAAAAAGGTGTAATTTTAACTTCAAAATAAATCAGCTTCACGCAGTATCCCGCACATAGCTGGGTAAAAAGAGGAAACCTTGTGTTAAAACACTCAGTTCCCCACTCTCCGCCAATCCTTGAGGCATTGCGTCTTGAGTGGCGGAACTTAACGCCGACCTTACCTGGACTCCAGAGCAAAGAAATGGAAATATATATTTAAATAAATATGTTATTTCTTCGAGTGGGCATCGAACCCACAACCAGTCGTGTTTACAGTCACACTTCATGCTCCTACGCCACGACTGGTCTAAAAAAAACTGGACTTAAAAACTATTTAATAATGTTCACAGAGCCACAACGCGACGATCCCTAATTTAAACGTAATTTATATAAAATGTCACGAATATTTGAAAACATTAAAGATTTCTATTAAGTTTTATTGAAACCTAAGGCAATTGAATGCCGCTAATGGTATAGTACAATTGAAACAGCGCTGTGGAAAATCGAGCAATAAGTATGCATCACTGCTAGGAGCCGGTGGCTGATGCTGGAGATGTCTGGCGATTCAATACCATTAGTACTGCTCGAGCTCGTCTCTGTTTTCAACATACATATCACATAACCTGGTGCAGTCTCTCCAAATATACTAGAATAATCTTAAAACTAAACTTAAAAAAAAACTATTACAAACATATATTTTGTACATTAGACTAATACGAGTCTGTAATTAAATATTTATATGAAACTTAGAACTATTCATTTAAATATGAAGTACACACCAAAAATATACTGATTTAACAACCTATTATAATAATATTCCAAGTCGTATCTTGGGCAAAAATTGCGAATTATATAAACTTGTCATGTTTTAGGACGTCCTTCGGCAGCGCCTACGAAAATTCCTTTTTCATATTGAATTTTTCGTGTACAAAGCAAAACGAAATGAAACTCACGAAGGGAGCACACACAAGTGTAGATAATGACCGCTAGTCTTTCTTTATGATTATTTGAGTGGATCCAGACACTAACGTCCTAATTTATAACGTTAATACAGGCACATGAGTGCCACCGGCCGCAATACCGACCGCGATATTAGCAGCGACAATGGGTTTGCTTATGTGGACGATTATGAAGTATGTGAGTAGTGAATATCTTTTATAAGAACATAGGTTTCAGTGGAATATAAGGCTTATGGCTCTTCTTTATATAACATTGTCGTATAAGTTAATGAACCATAGGATATATTTTATTAAACTTAATATCTATTGTTGAAGGAATAACATTATCAAAATGCAACGATAAAAGATATTGATTTTTACTTATTAATCATATTTTTTATGGGACACGGGCATGTAAATATGTAAGAATTTATAAATGTGATTTTACATCACAATTAATTCCTGTACGAACTATATGTGAAAAACGGAAGCGCTCTGACCAACTAAGCCATACGTTCGTAGGTCAAAGCGGACGGTTGGACGGTTTCCAAAGAGGCGCGGGCTCAAATCTCGCAACGTTAAAATTTTTAAACGTTTTCTTAATAAGTAGTTTTCTTTCCTAGGTGTGGAATAACACTATAAAAATGTTAAAAAAAGATACTGTATGTGTTTGATTTCCATTTCTCGCATCAAGAACAATCATATAAATCAAAGGTCTTTGTGTTATTAAACATAGAACATTATAATCGAACAAATAAAATTATAAATATAAAAATATGTGTATAAAGTACGGTAAACATTATTATAAAAACACAAAGGACATCCATTGAGCGAATCACAAGAGAAGAAGAGCCACAAACGAAAACGTGACAAAAAAAAACGCAATGCCTCTAGAATTTACCGGAAAGTGGGGAACGGAAGTGTCTTAACTAGGTTACCAGGTTCTCCATTCCAACCCTGCTAAGTGAACAAGAAACGAGAAGCTAAATAAATACTCAATATTAAGCATAGAAATTAAATACTAAACAAAAACAATTGTTTTGTTTATTTCAAAATAAAAATCGAGACATATTTTTTTTTGTTCAGAATGAAAATGAATTTGAAAACCTACAGTTAAATTAAAACGAATACAAGTAACTGTATCATATCTTAAGGAACACAATAAAATGAAATGAGCTGTGAAACATTGTGTTAAATTAAAATTTGTAGCAATCAAGAGTCGCGGGGGACTCGCGATCGGTGTAGTTTGATTGTTTGCAACCGAGTAACGAACCTGACCGCTACACCGTTCGCATAACGATTCTATCGGTAGGGCTATCTCAGCTAGCTCAAAGAAATCTCGTTGGCTATAAAAAATCGTGGAATTTTCTCCTGATATTTCTACGATTTCTTTTTTAAATAGGCCAGTCGTGGTGCAGGTGCACATAGGGTGACTGTAACCGCGACTAGTTGTGGGTTCGATCCCCACTTCAAGAAATTTAATATTTTTATAAATTTATATATCTATTTCTTTGCCCTGGTGTCGAGGCAAAGCGCGGCGATGACCGCCATTCAACACGCAATGCCTCTGCAGTTCGGCGGAAAGTGAAGAACAAAGTCTTAACGCTAGGTTCTCTCTGTCTTCCCTGCTGAGTGCGGGACACAGCGTAAAACTAAAAAATATTAATATATCTAATGGATATTGCACATTTAAAGTTTATATAAAATCAATATAAACTAACAAATAACACTATATAAAGAATAATAGTAAGCAAACTTTACTCAGTCGTCTAGTTTGCACAGTGTTGTGTATCGGACGGCTTCCCCTGAAATTGAATTATTTGTTCTTTTAATTGAGTAAAAGTTGTGTGGGTGGATGTTGGCACTTATCAAGTGTAGAAACCTCCTGTCGGCGACGTTTAAAGCGTGAATTATATTTTTCCATTCCATTCTTAGTTTCTTATTATTTTTTTTATTGCTTATTGCCCATTTTGTTTTAAAATATTTAAATTAATGTTCATTGAGGGAAGGAATCGGAAACCTATAAGGATCACTTTGTTGTTAGACTGTCAGTCTGTCTAGAGTTATTTCTAAAACGTGTAGAGTTATATTAAGTTTAAATTAATATCAATTAACTAAATCTACAGAACCTTGAAACATGAAAAAAAAGAAATATTGTAGTGAATTCAATCAAAAGAAAAAACTTTTTTTTATAGTTTGACGCGTCATCAAAACTCTTAAGGTGCTAGTAATATTAAATTTGGCAAGAAGTGAGAACTTACAGTACCTATAAAGACAAAATCCTAAAATTACATACAGCAAAACTTATATTTCATTAATTTTATGTAAAATTAGTGCAAATTTAAGTTTGTCAACATTTACAAATTGTACAAATCTTGAAATTGATACGAAACCTTCGATGGACGAGTCCGACTTGCTCTTGACCGTTTTTTTATACTCCCTAGTTTTCATTTAAATAGAAAAATATAATGTCAATTTTTGAAGACGACGAGAATAAGCAAACAACGACTCCGAAATTAATTAAGTAAGAATATTTCTCATTGTCAAAGAAATTAAAAATGTTATTAAATTGCAAAATTCGAAATTATTTCTTAACTTATTTTAAATGCGAGTAATACAAAATTTTATCACTATACAAAATAGTGTGCAGGATACAGCGTAAAGCTGTATGTATGATTGTATGCAGAGGGATCCTAGTGTTAAGACACTCTGTTCTCCACGACTCCAGAGCGGAAAAATGGAAATATAAATTTAAATAAATAGTAAATAGTGGGGATCGAACCGACCAGTCGATTTTACAGTCACACTTTATGCCTCTGCGCCACGACTGGCCTCATTATATGTAAAATATAAAAACAAATACGTTGATAGAAACTTTATTTAAAAATATTTTCTTTGTTGATTCACTGGTGTTGGTGATTCACGTTCGAGGTCAAGCATGTCTGACTCACCATCTGAAAAAAGTAACATGCAATTTGTGTAACTCTAACCACCACGTATTACGTATTACTGGAAATCTGTCTAAACTCTAGATATTACGTATAATATATACTTATCCACACGTTTTCGGTCAATAATAATTATCTGATCGTTATCATAGACGCTTACATATGAGTACATATTTTTTCTAGCTTGTACTAATTTGCATAATTTAGGCAAAGTAATGTAAGGATGGCGATTTAAAATGGAGATTTAGATCTAGTAGAAGTTTTTTCTTATTGACTAAAATAGTTATGCTCTTAACTGATATTAAACATTAAAATACTGAGATGTACCTAAGTAATCTACAACTAAACCTGTACCAAGAACCAGATAGGCCATTGTGGCGTAGAGCGATAGAATATAAATATAAAAATGATGATATTGGATTCGATTCCATTGTCATTTTCTCACTCGTAAGACAGCGTTAGCGTTCAGTTCCACCTCCAATATAAAATATTTCTAAATTGACCAAAGATAAAGACCTAAAAATACAAGCACACGTACATACATACAAAAGCTATTTGTATATTAATTACATACTAATTTTTTAATACTAAATAATAAAAAAATCCATGACATTCAACAGCTGCCAACCCTACATTCAGTTTTCACGGCGAAGTAAGCAAGAGGATGCTCGGAATAACTTAAACAATGCGTCTGAAATCTTGTCTAACTGCTTGACATACCGAATGTTCGATTTCGAACCCGCCCGCGTGCCCGCGCACGTCTGCGGTCCACACACCGCGTACCTGTTCAATACAGGTAATAATATTTATTGATGTTAAGAAGTCCTTAGAAAATGTATGATGTGAGGCCAGTCGTTGCGTAGGGGCACAAAGTGTGACTGTAAAACTGGTTGTGGGTTCGATCCCCACTCGAGGAG
>DWAO01002375.1:0-16152 GCA_018230605.1 Heliconius congener | reverse complement strand
CACAACCAGTCGGTTTTACAGTCACGCTTTGTGCCCCTGCGCCACGACTGGCCTCGTAATGTATAAACTAAATATGAATTAAATATTTAAACCGAACATGTTATTAATTTACACATCATTTTGTACAATTTAAAGAAACTCAAGTAATAGATGTGCCATTGTATGCTGTGCATATAATGAACCTTCCTTTATCAACTACCACCTATATATCTAATATTTAGCTTAAGATCAAGATAGCGATATGTCAATTCATAACACTGTTGGCATCGTTATCTTTACATTTGTGATTTTATAATATACCTAAAAAAAGGCCAGATACAATATTCATATTTTGATTGTCAAGTTCATACTTAGTTTATGCGCACTAAATATACACTTTAAAAAAATCTTGTAAGTAAAAAAAAAAATTAAACTCTACACGATTCTCCATTATTATGTTAAGTAAAACTAACATATATAAATATATTGTAACGACATTGTTATGACATTCAAACGACAATGCTTGAGTTAAAAATAGATGTTCCATAAGTTAAGGAAGTAACATCGATTTTCCTAAACGGTTCTCACGATGGGAATAATATGTATCCATTAAATCTTTTCATACAACTCAAACCATTTACTTCATAATCATATCATTATTTACTTTTATTTATGTAGAGTGGAGAACGATGAAGTAAAGTGGAAGTCAATGATATGAAGTTGCTTATCTCGTAGCATAGTCCCAATGAATGTGTGAAAATGTATACGAATGTTTATATAGTACTATGTTTCAATGTCTTTTCGTTTTACAAAACGAATACGACGCCATAAAACTACCTTACGCATTCATATATTATATATATAGGATATAAGTATGCATAATTTGTTATATTATGTTAATTTAGCCGCGAGTCGAAAGGCTGTCGGCCTTGGAAGGCGCCGCTTGTCCCCGGCGATTTACTTATCAATATAAGTGCTCACTTCTGTATACTTATGCACACGTCTGTCAAAAGTATCTCTGCTGCTTGCATTTGGAATGTTAATATATAAATAAAAATCATAAATAATTTATTTTAAATTAAATTGCTTCTTATTGTGCGATGATTTTTGTTGTAAATATAATATATTGTTATTTAATTCCATCTGCGTAAAACCACTGTGAACACGACATAATAGTTACTACACACAATACGTAAGGAAAACCGCATTACGCGAACCTTATCTAATTTAAAATTTTGTACGACAAGAAATAATTCCACTGTATTTTGCACGCTTCACGCGTATGTTTTACATCGTACTTGTACATATTAAATACTGAGAAATTATTTGATTGATTATATATAATAGGATAATTAAATAATATAAGATATTAAAAATAATAATACAGTCTTTGTTGCTATTATTAACAAAACTTAATTATATAAATAATAATTGTAAATGTAAGCTATGTAAGTGATAGGCAATAAAATATATTAGTTTCCTACTGTTTTATTGTTCGCTTGTTAATGTCAATTGGTTAATGATTGGTCAGAAAATGAACGTACACACATTATGGCTGATTTGTAAATGATGTAAAAGGTAAATATAGCTGATGGATATTTTATGTTCAGCACTTTATTATTGAATTAGTTTTTAAACTATACTTTATTTAATTATTATAGTTCCGAAATCCGCAAGAGTAATTGACATATCATAGTTATCACATGTAATGCTATCCACTCTTGATTCCTTGCGCACCAGCAACGGCGACCCTGAACCCTGCGCAAGAGCACACCGCCGTAAACTATGACATTTTACTCGCAATGCGCGTCTATTGCTCGCCTGACATTTGTAGCGTCAAGCGTGCAACAACCTTGTACTGAGCTCGCTGTAATAGGGAAAATTGCTCCATAAAATGTATATATATATGTATATACGTACATTATATGTCCAGCTAAAATCATTTAAATTTCTATTTTATTCACGCTATATTTCGACGCACGCTTTCTACGCTATATATACGAGCGCAATGATACAATTTTTTTAAATGATATTGATAGCTAGAGAGAAGATCCAATTAAAATGGCATGTCGCGTTACCCTTGAAAATTAATAGTCCTGACCGGTTCACGAAGTATTTAGCGTGGTTCGTTCACCGTTACACACAAGTACTGGTAGCCGGTACTCGGTGGGGCAGGGATGCGGTTATCGCGCGCTATTTTCTCAGTTTGCTCTTTATAAAAAGCTAGCTGACGCACTCGCGTGGGAGGTCGTTGAACTGAACAGCTGCGGTCAAGCACTACTTAGTTAGTGCGTTTGTGACTTGTGGCAAAATTAAATTTTTGTTCGTACTACTTAGTGTTTGGTATTGTATCTTTCCATTTCGTTACATAAAATTTGGTATTTTAAAAAAATTTTGAAATGAACTATAATGTATTAATTTTTGTTGTATGTTTTTTGATTATCATAATTTATCGAACATGAGGTTAGCCCTATTGGCTCATACAGACACACCGGGTGAGTAGGGAAGTACTCTAGTCCTGAAAAGTTGCAAATACTTTGTGATGCCTGAGAGAATGTCGTCAGTGGCGAGGGCGCCACCTACTAGATTGAAAACGTTAATTATAATAGTTTCATCAATAAAAATTACATTTTCATCTGTTTGTAGTAAAATAAGTGGCCCACGTGAAATCAACAAGTGTTTAGTCTACGCATGCGCACCACCCCTCCCCCACCTTGGGAAACCTAACCGCTGCGTACTTTTCCACTACCAATTCCCATTTAATATTTTATATTAAATATTATTACTAATGCTTAGCTTTGTATACATATTAATTGTTTTTATTAAATTATTCAATAATAATGGTTTATTTTTTTTAACAAACAACAATATTTACTTAAACGTTATTAGTAATAGTTTTTTTTTAATAATAAACAATTACACCACATCGAATAAAAAATAATTATTTAAATAAATAAAAAATAATATTATTAAACAAATAATTTTACATAGAGTAAAACGTACTTTGATTTTGTTAAAGAATAATAATTAAAATTTGCCTGTTTGTTTTACGTGGCACCGATTTTTTTTACATCCATTCAAATAGAAAAAAAACGCAATTGGTTGGCGTGATATTGACTTATTCGTTTATTTGTCGCGCACATACCTAATGCAAATTTAAGACTTATGTGATTTTCGCATAGATAGCGTTGACAGAAATGGACCAAAACAAATGGGGTCACACGGGAAGCATTAGCCTTCAAATAAAAAAAAAACATCAAAATTCGAATTTAAAACCTCCTTTTCTTACAGAAGTCGGTTAACATGTATTAAATCAAACAAATAATTCGAAGTAAAAAATCGAAATGTCCCGATTTTAAAAAAATCTATAGACCTCGCCTTCAGTTTGACTTTGAAAATTTATGTAATGATTGTATCCTTTGCGTCACTATCGGCCTACAGCTTATTGATAATTATATTGTGGCTTAATTAAATTAACTTTGCAGACCTTACATCCTTATATGGTGAGTGAGAGTAGATTTTATTCTACTTAAAACTACTTTATTGCGAAATATATTTTATGAAAGCAATGCTTATACACTGTGCTAAATTATAACAATATTGTTACAACTTACGATATTTTTTGGTACAGGGACAATCGAATTCATATCAAATGTTCATAAATCATTCATTATGATCGCATGAATTTTTGACGGTTCTTCTTCATTAGTTTTTGACGTTCAAAAACAACTGATGTAGTTTTGATAAAACAAATATAGTATACATGTATTATATATATTGGTTTTTTCCAAAGTCATCAGGATATAAGATATAAATAATACAAGATCAAAAATGACAAGTAGATATTCCTATGAAATGTTAAAAATATAAAGCAATGTTTTTTTTATTTTCTTCATTATAATTTCTTTAATGCTATAAAGAAAACTCGCTGCAGAAGCTTAGCTAAATTGATAGTGGTTTGGTAATTACGTTGGTAAATTCGCTATCCATTCCGCAGCGGGAATGGCGTGTCACAGATCGCATAACGGAGAATTTGCGCTTACAAAATTTGGCTCTTAGTATCACCCAATTTCACGGACGAAAATAACTTCGAACCTATATACTTTCCATTTCCACGTGTACCATACTTGTGTATTGCCAGCAATAGTTCTTAGATTTTCATTTTTTTCTCACATATTATATTTCTTATACATAACTTTTTACAACTACCCGCATTTTGCGATGCTTATACACTTATATAAATAAAAAATGACACTTCAACTTTACTTTTAAACAATACTAAATTCTATAATTTGCAAACTGCTAAAGTATAATATTGTATTGAAAATTAAATAAGGTAGAAACGTAGTTTATGTAATATTTATTACTGTATATCTATATTCTCTTCTTATATCTACTGTACATTTTGATATTAGAACATTATTCAGTTTTACGTTATTATGATCAAATCATGGGTAATGGTAGAAAAATGAAATGCTATATCGGGCGCACAAACGCATACCATCGAATTAATAACAATTAACACAGCAAACAAAGAACTTGTCAAAATAAAGTGTAAAGAAAGATAATAAGTAAACTAAAAATTATCTTATGTAAAACCTGATGTATTCAAGATGGCCCGTAGCTACGTGTAGTAACAAAGTTGACCTGGTGATCAAAAATTTAAAAAATAGTAAAAATAGATTTTCTATCGAAACTTAAATAAATAAATATTTTAAATCTTACAAATCACGACTTGTTCGGGTATGAATTGAAAAAAAACAATACGTTGGTATTGCTATACAGTAATATGGTAGATATTAAAGAGAACTGCGAACTAATGTACTTGTATAATATAGTTTTACAATACCATTGGTTCGACCAAGTTAATGAATTCTCCTCGTAACTTTACTCTCGAGTAGATATGGAGATTGGAGGCCTTCACCGTTTATTCACTTTGGAATTTTCCTTTCATTCGATCGAATAAAGTTGATTCCGAGTCACCATTAACACCCAATCAGGGTCAACGAATGGGGCAGCTATAGTTTGCTGCATATCAATGCTTTCATCTATATCGTCCATGTTCACGCGATACGAGCATCATTTTTATTGTCATTTCATTATTAAAATAGCAATAATTACTT
Source organism: Heliconius congener (assembly GCA_018230605.1). Classification (NCBI taxonomy): domain Eukaryota; kingdom Metazoa; phylum Arthropoda; class Insecta; order Lepidoptera; family Nymphalidae; genus Heliconius; species Heliconius congener. The sequence goes on along the minus strand of DWAO01002375.1, from coordinate 11,050 downwards.
TATACCAAATATTAGTTTTTACAACAATATGACTGGAGAATACGAACAAAAGTATTTTACATATTTGCAATTTTTGGATGTAATGGTTTATTTTTTACCGTTACTTTAGTACAAAAATAAAGTGCGGCGTGGAGTTCCGCAACATTAGGCTCCCTGCCTACAATCAGTACATACACATGGTCCCATACATATTGAAACTATGTTTCATTATTTGCTATGACTCAAAAGATCTTGCGTACTCAAACAGAATTGAGATAGATGCGTACAATTGGGATTATCCAACAAAACCCACATTACTAACATTTGTTTATATTAATTTTATAAGTATTACGCGAGTAAACAAACTTGTATGTTATTACTACATATTTTAATTGAATTGAAAAATAAGGTGAATCATCAATTCATTGAAAATTATTTTCTTTAATGTAAATAAATAAAATTTATTTATATTAAACAAGTCACCTGGCATCAAGAGACTTAAGGGAGGTGCCAGACTTAAACTAAACTAAACTGGATATTTGAATTTATATCATCATTACATAGGTTTGAAATACTTACAGCATTTTATTTTACTCAGATAGTGCACGTTTTCCTCCTCACTCCTCAGGCTTTTCTTTATATACACTTGAGGTCAAATAGTGTACATATTTTAATTTAGAACTAATTGCTATAACATTTACGAAACGTACAAAAATTTAAATGTAGCGGAATATTTGTATCAATAAAGATATTTATTTCTTTTTAATGGGACGACGGGGCTGACATTTTTGTGTTTAAATATTGTTTGAAAAGTCCCCAAATAAAAAATAGATTTTAATAAAATTCTTATAAATGCTAACAATCAATTTTGAATCAGATAATACAAAAATATATATGTCATCTTTAGTAGACATTTTATAGAGTAGTATTTATTCTATTTAATTCAAAGGATCACTTTTTTCTGTATTTTTTTTTGTATTCTAGAAACATGCTCTAGGAGGAGAATTCATAAGCCATTATCGAGTGTCATTCGTTAAATAATAAATTTCATTTAAAATTAAAATGAAGTTCGTTAAATGTTACATTTAGAAATATTTTGTAGCTGAAATTTATTTCAGGTGCCGTCTTGGTGCAATATCACATGCGCAATGTCGCAATGTGACTGTAAACGCGACGGTGTATGGTGTGATTCCTACTCAAGGAATGAATTATTATTTATTAATATTTTCAATTCTTTGCTCTGGTAACAAGGCAAAACGCGGCGTTAAGTCACCACTCAACATGCAACGCCGGAAACGGTCTTAACACTAGGTTCAATGTGCCTAACCTGTAATACGCGGGATACAGCGTGAAATTGAAAAAAAAAAATTTGTCAATTTATACAGTGTCGTTATAAACTTACAACATTTTGGTGTAAACTAAGTAGGTATTCAGAATTACAAAAAACTTACCCAAAAATGGTTTATAAAGTTACATCCTTTATTTTTTGAACGTCAAATAGATTACCGCACCGGCGCAAGAAATTCAGCGGGACTTATTTTTTTAATTGTTACAATCTAGAGTCGCAAATTACACTAACGTCATTGCATAAACTACTATACAATATTATATTATGTTACGGCGGGGATTTTCCTAAGTAGAAAAGATGAATGAATTTCAAATTATGTTTATTATTCCTGTGTTGTTCTCATAATAATGTTATCATATAAAATATATCGCGTTGGTATAAAAACACATTAAATATTGTATTCTTTGATGTTATAAATAGTAGTAGATAGATACTTATTTAGAAAATGTATGAAAATTTGAACGTAGCGGGACTCGAACGCGCGTCTCCTGGAAACCGACCAGGTCAGTTCGGTTTCCAGGAGGCGCGGGTTCGAGTCCCGCTACGTTCAAACTTTGATACGTTTTCTAAATATGTATTTTTCTTTCTTTAGTGTGGAATAACACTATAAAAATGTTTAAAAAGGTAGTAGATAGTTTGATGTCATGTACAGCAAGCACACACAAGTTCGTCGATTAAGGAAACCCTTAATATTATGTTTTTATATTTTTTATAAGCCCTTACGCTGTATCCCGCACAGGGTAGGCAGAGGAATCGCGAGGAGCTTAATCTTAAGACATTTCAGTCCCAAGTCCCTAAGATATTTTCGTTCCCCATTTTCCGCCAAATTCTGGAGGCATTGCGTGTTGACTGGCGGATCTCAACCCCGCGCTTTGTCTCGTAACCGGAGTGGAGAAACAGAAGCATTAAATGTCTCATATCCTCGAGTGGGAATCTTACCAATAACCACACCGCACCCTTGTGCACCTGCGCCAAGACTGGCCTCTTAAAAAATATTTCAATTTATTGAGTACATTCTGAAGTGTGTGTAGACGGCGTGGCGCGTATAACTTAGTGAGTAACAAATGCGTGCCTACTTCATTGAAAAACAAAAACAATATATTCTTTATTTAAATACGCCATAACAAGCACTTTTGAATTATCAATTATTATATAAATGCTATAATTGGCGGTACTATAAGAAACTATCGTTGACTTACTACATACTTCTTCTTCCTCATCTTTAAATTTTAAATCGATTCAACTAAATTTAAAATAATATTTAAATAAGAAGCTTTATTAAATTAATATAATAATTTAAATAATTTAATATTGCTATAATAATATTTTGGGTTGTACTTGGAAAGAGTCTGTGCACGATCGTCTATAGTCGTATAGTCTGTGGCTCTAAATGTCATTTGGACGACAAATATATACATTTTTCCCATTAGGAGCAACTAAGTGCTTTATTGGGTACCATTTTTCAACGGGATGTCTATAAAAGGTTGGAAAGTTAATGAATTATGGTTTCGAGTCTGTACCTTGTGAAAATCACAGGGCGCGTACTATAAATGGAAACTATCTGAAACAAATTCCACGTGAGGACTAACTAACTATTGTATTCAACACAATATATTGTTATTTTAAAATATGCTTTCATATTCATACTTTTGTATCTAATAATAAGTTATCTATAGTATAAAATACTTATGTCACACTAATCATGCGGAATATTAAAGATGGTAAAAACATATATTTTACTCAAATACTTCTTTTATTAAGATTATGGCGCAGAGGCACAAAGTGTAACTGTAAACTCGACACTGTATGTGGGTTTGATTTCCACTCGAGGAAATAAAATAATTATTTAAATTTATATTTGGATTTATTCGCTCTGGTGTATAAGCCCGCGGTGTTGAGTTTCCCCACTCAACGTGCAATGCTTCCAGAATTCGGCGGAAAGTGGAAAACGGAGTGTCTTAACACTAGCTTCCCTCTGCTAACCCTGCTGCGCGCGGGAGCTTTACTCAAATACTTAATTATTAATTACTTACTTTTTTTGTAACGATTAAATACTATAAATAATTGAATCGATACTCCTTAACATTATAATACGTCGTTAACGAACACCAGCACCTCGACTTACACGTGCCGAAGTTTTCCTTGATGAATGAGAAAAATCAATACTATCTGATAAGAATACGAATGTAGACAAAATGTTAAATAATCAAAATAATGTTTACTTTAATGTCCAAGTGTTATATATTAATGATATAATGAATAAAATTTTTTGAAGTTGACACTCAATCGCAATGTATGTATGTAAGTGCGGCAACGTCGCGCGTAACGAGGCCGGGCCGCGGGGGCGCGGGACGCGGGGGGCGGCTAGCAACAGGCGCCTCCACGTGCTTCGCGGCCTTGCCACTGTTCGCGCCTTTTTAGATAGCTAACTCTAATCGTTATATAATTTTATATGAACGGAACGGATTGTTAATAAAATCGTTAGTCTCGTTTAGTGTATTTTAATAGATGTGTGTATACGTTATTTGTGGAATGTCCAAGTACGAACTTCGCTAGATAACCTCACCAGCAACGGCAATATGCACCAGAAATATGTCGAGACTAGGTATCGTTAGATTTTTCTTAATAAAACTATACAGATAGAATTATTGCGTATGTTTTATTTATTAATAATAGCTTACATTCCTATCTCCTAATGTATATGTATAATACTCATACATTTTTTTACGCTTGTCTATTTTTTTTGGTTTTTTTTTTTTTTATAAAAACGTATTCTGGAGCTTATGTTTTGTAAGACCCTGAATTCAATCGTTAAGTTCTTTAAGTGTGTATATTTCCCGTTCCATTCTCTGTTAATAAGATAAAAACACTAATTAAATTACTTAAGGATTTACGCAATTATATTTATAAATACATATGTAAGAAATATATACATATATTCAATATTTATTTCTGTTAGTTACGAACGAGTGCCAAATTAACATTTAAAATTAAACTTTTGTTAGTAAAACAGTAGTTTAATTAAAATTAAAACAGTATCTTACCATTTGGAATACAAATAAGATTGATCAATACCGTCGACACTATTATTTCTATATATTTAGTAATAAATTAAATGTATCTGGAATACATTTAATTTTCTTCCGATTTATATACATAGTTATATATAGGTATGTATAACAACTTAGAATATATAGATATTACATAAATAAATCTGTATACCGACATAAGTAAATTGATATAAACATATCGTACGATATTGTGCATATACGTTATCTTTCTTATCACATTCATCGTTGAGAATGGATTAATGTTGTACTCTACTTTTACATACTTGTAAAAAAAACGCTATCGTCAGTTTGCGTGTTTGTCAAATATTTTATTTTATTAGTAGGTACTAGGTACTTTAATAGTCTCTGCGGTATCGCAGCGGGGAACGTGTTCTAGCGACACCTGAAATAGAAATTGTTTTCCTTATAATGTATTAGGGTGGTTTCTGTAGATTAATCTATACATATAAGTAAAATTAAAGTGTATGTTTGTGATTTTATAATAACAGCGTTTTTAAATGCATAGGTATATTTACATGATACTAAAACACAATAAAATCGATTTTAAGATTTGTGTCTATTATATATCTATCTTTACGTTTGTCCGGGCTAGTCTCCGGATTACTTTATGTGATTTTCGCTCTCAAGATAGTGGAAGGCTACTCTTTATTTCAAAATTCCCCCGGGATTGGGATTTACGCGGGGAAAACGCTTACCGTGTGTCACTTACCTATAAAAGTATAGCCATGATGAATAGGAAAAAACCAAACATTTTTCAAACTTTTATTCGAGCAAAAACAAATAAAATTTGAAAATTCATTTAGTGATTTAGATAACCATGTAATTTTTCGTATATACAATTTAATAAGTAAATAAATAATCGACGGCGAGGCAGCTACTTAAGAAATATCTTCAGATTTTGCTGTTTTAACTACTAATGTATTAATATATAATAAGAATATTCTAGAGTACTTTATAATTTCGATAGCCGTAACCAACGTTTAGTTACGTACTAAACGCAAATAACATACGATAAAACATTTTTTATTTACTCCACGAAACCATATATATACTAATAATAGTAAATAGTTAACAAATATAATTAATAAACGATGCAGTGTTTCCTCAATATAAGGTAAATTTGAATTAAATTACACTGAAGTGTAGACATTTGGATTCCGAGCTAATTATAAATCGTATGTAATGTAGGTACTTCATAGTACGCGGGCGTGTGTCGGGCTTTAATCACGGCGTGGATCAGGTATGTAGATGGGAGTCAACACGGAAGCCATTAAGACGGCCTTCACTGGCCGCAGGACTGAGAAAATGTACTTAGATTTGTCTTTGGTTTGTCTTGTGTTGGTATTACATTTATTTTCGTTATATCTCAGAGTTAGGCATTCTTATAGTATAACTATGTAGGCCTTTGCCCTGAAATATTAAGATTTTTTAGGTCTTTTAAACATTTCTTTCGCACTTGAGAAAGAAAATATAAGCTTAATTAATATCTATACTATACTATACAGGAGCTTTAATTTGTATTATTAAGTTCCTTCTGCCTACCCTGCTCTTGATATGTACGGAATACAGCCTTAGAAGTCATTACCTTAGAAGACCCAAACCTTAGAAGTCATTACATAAATACTACGTAATATATCAGGATTTGAATAATAAATTAAAAAGATAAACCAAAACTTTAACTTTGTTATCTTTTTTGTTACAGGTAATTGCAACATGTTATGCAGAATTAAAATTGTAATTAATTGAATTATGTAAGTAAGCTTAACCAGCACTACGCTTGGATGACCAATATTAATTTCGTACAGTATTTTTTACCTTAATAACTGAATAATTTATCCATCTTAATTTTTGACAAAAAAAAAACGCACGCTTGTTAGTATAATACGATGCGCTGATAGAATTATTCAAAAAAGATATTCAATTTTTTTTTAGATTTCTAATTTATGATGAACACTTAATCGCTCGAATGTTTTTTTTTACACAAAGATTTTTCTTGTACCAGCAATTTTTTACAATTTTATAAAGAAAAATGTTATTAACACTAAGGATTGCTTAGGCAAATTTAATGTACAGGGTGTAACGCGATCGACGATTCAACGGTTGTCTATAAGTAGATCCTAGTATATGACCTTAGTAGATAGGTGGACCTTATTATCTACCCATATTACACCCATGTATGTAAGCCGATTTTCAGTGGTTCGGCAGATACAGGAAAAAATCGGATTCTTGAAGAAAATTAAGAAATACAGGCCGACTGTTGAGTCTGCACTCATAATTTTTTTTCTCAATATAGCTCAATAGTAGGACTTTTGTGTACCGTATGTACGTAATATTTCAAAACTATCAGCTCAATCTTGGAAATAACATGGAAATAAAAATCGTTTTTAAATAAGCTAAATTTTATTAAAAACTTTTATTCTTCGCAAATATATATTGAATGCTGCTTTCCGCGTACGAGGACGTAAATTAATAAGGATATAATACATACGTCCAAGTTCATCATTAAATTAAATTCTATATTTATTCTTTTCACGTCACCTCCCTACTCACATACGATGTTCCCTTGTTTTGTTTTACAAACCATGTGATTTAACAGATGTTTATAACAGAACGCGTCTTATCTACGATAGGAAAGTATTATTAAACCCGTTATTAGGAACGATTATTCTTTTTATCATAAAATGTTAATCGAGTCTCTGGCATTAATAAATACTTGCACCTAAATGCGAGCGAATGATGAAGATATTTAATACTTTCAGCGTTAAGTTCTGGCACACTACACGCAATAACTTGCCGACAAAACTAGGCAGAAAGTGGAAAACGGAGTGTCTTAACACTGGCTTCTGCCTGCCTACCCTACTCTCTGCGGGAAATAGCTAAAAAACCTAAATTTATCATTTGTTGTAGTACATACAAAACTTGAAAAATATTTTCTCACAATTATTCATTTACATTATTGAAAAATTGAGGGTGAAAATTCGTAAAATCAATGCGCGTTTTATAATTTAAGATATGGTTCGAGTTCACCCGTAGATCCCGAGAGCATGCATATTCCTAAATGCATTAGTCGAATTAGTGCAGTGAGGGGTAGTAAAAAATTCAATTTGCCTTCAACGTTGCGAGGTGAAAAAAGGATAAAAGTTATATCCATTTTTCCGGGATCCAGACCGAGGGTTACACGTAAGCCGGCGATTTTAAAAAATCAGATTAACTCCATAGCTTATAGGAAATCGTTAAGCATTATGGACCTAGCATTTTAAAGAGTTGAGAATACCTTTTTTGTTCTTAATTATAAATTTTCATTGAAAACTTTCAGAATTTCATTGTATACCTACTTCTATGTATATTTCTTTATGACTTAATTTTGAATTTAAAAAGGAATTATAAAAAAATATTTAATTCATAACGATCTTTGATACCGAATCTATATATTACATAATTGCTAATTTTAGAAAAAAGACGGAATTACCTTCAAAAGATTTAAAGAATGGCCAAAGCGGAAACCTTTTTGATACGGACAAAAACGGTTGAAGGCTGTCCACGAGCAGGTACCTACCTAAAGGCCCTTAGACTGGTCTCGCCGCGCATAAATACAATTAATACAATTAACAAAAACTGTTTCACACTGTATCCCGCACATAGCTGGGTAGGCAGGAAGCTAGTTTTAAGACACTCCGTTCCCCACTTTTCCCTGAATGTTTCAAGGCAATGCATGTTGAGTGGCGGAACTCAACGCCGGTTTTGCTTTCGTGCTAGACCGTTGCGTTACAGTCATCCTTGTGCTATACCCCAGGAGGGCCTGTAATCATTTTAAATAATTAACTTTATATTTTTACGTATGATAATACTTATGACTTAATGTTAAATGTTAGTCGACTCGTCTGCAACTAACGTTTAACATTAATATTAGCTGCTCGATTTCCTCATGCCGTAAATAGCACTGAATTTTGTATTTGTTAGATAACTTAATTGTATTTAAGGCTGTAGTGGTGCAGAGGCACATTGATTTAAAATTACTATACGAGAAGCACGTCAATCGATTCATTTGAAATCGATAACGATCCTAAGAGAATATATTAAGAAAATTCAAATATGATATTCTCACATTATACTTCAGAAGTCATAAAACCAATCCTTTCATCTGGCGAAGACTTACCGGCACACGTCTGATGTCAAACCAGCGCCGTAACCCACTGTTTATCACTTCAGCACTTATATAGCATTACGTCGTTTTCTTCAATTTATAGGAACCTCGAATCTTTCTAGCGTTGGTACTATTTTCATATTTACGATATAACTACACATTAACATATATAACTTAAATAATAAAAACCATAAATTATAATAGGTGAGGAGTAAAAAAGTTTTTATTTGGTTTTTATCCCGTAAATTTTATGACACCGCATTTTTATTAGTTTTATAGCGTTTCCTTTCTTTCTAGCGAAAGGAATACCAAAGTTAGTACTCATTTACTATAGGTATATTTTATACATTTCTATTAGAAAATATTTTTTATATATATAAATAGATACTACATAAAAAAATTAAGGAGTTTAGATAATTAAAATAACTTGAAATGACGATTATTAAGTAACTCATAATATAAGAGGACTGTATATGGAGATTTTAAACTACAGGTATACGATCTTAGATATATACGAACCTGTATGATATTATCTTTCATGTTTTACAAAGGTTACGTATAGAAATAAAAATATTAAATTGATCCTAAATTAACATACTTGAACTTATCTACTTATAATATATGTAACAATTGAAACGACTCACCACGACAGTTTTAATTTAAATTATGTCAATAATAGTGCTACTACTAATTTGTAAAGTTTAGCGAAGTTATCTTAACGAGGTTCTGGTTTCGAATAAAAATGGCTAGTTAACTAATTAGTTTATATATAAAAATAGAAAAAAACACACACATTGTTGTTTACATAATGGTATTTTCGTTGGCGGCGTTCAGTTTCGCCACTAAGATAAAGGCAGAAAATGAGAAATGGAGTGTCTAAACACTAGGTTCCCTCCGCCTTCCTTGCTGTATACAAGATACAGCGCTAACAAATATTCCATACATGCATAACGTTAAAGTTTATTATGCGGTGTCATTTTATTCGCACTTTGATATAATAACGTGATATAAATGTATGCCCATCGTCGCCTGCGCAGTGCTATCATTACTAAAGTCACCTTGGAGTAGTCGGATTGACTATTTTAAAGGTTATTGACCAAATGTTCTTCGGATTTCCTCAAAAACTAAAGCTGGTATGTTCTTAACCGTTATTATTTAATTATATTTAAATAGCTAATCCAAGTGGAAAAAAAATATGACGAAAAGTATTAAATATTTATTTGTGCCTGCTTAATTTAGTTTATGAATAGGTTGCCCCAAGAAGTAAAAGAGTAAAGTGGTTTGGTGATGACTTATTAAATAAAAATGATTATTTTTATAATCTGTATATAATAATCGATGTTACGGTAATTCACAGTATTTTCGTTACGTTTTAGTAATTATAATATTGAAACTTGTGAAAATTGTGGCGTCTCTACAAATATAAAATATAAATGTTCAATATATTATGTATATTTATTTATGTACGATCATTACCAGCAAATCATTTTATGCATACCTTATCACTTACTGTTTCTTTACACACATTCCATCGAACAAGCTTCGACCATGACGAAAAAAACGCATGTGACTTTCGCATTTAAAAAGTACTTTTATATAGTTCAGTAGTGATTAAAGACAGACGTGGCGCAGATCCACGCCGTGTAACTGTAAACGCAACAGGTTATGAGTTCGATTCCCACACGAAGAAATGCAATATTTAAATTTTTGGCGGAAATTTGTGGGTGGTGAGAGTTTTAACACTGGGTTCCCTCTGCCTACCTTGCATTTTATATCCCTACCACCACGACGACTTATTTGATAATGACAACATTATAAATACAAACGTTTCAATTTTATTTTAATACCCTACGTAAGGCATTTGATTAGGCGCCTCATGTTACCTTGAAAGAATAATTGGTCAATTAGAAGACTGGTTGTCAAACAAGTTTCCTAGGAGCAAGCAATCGCCTTTACGATAAACTATATGCCGATCTAAAAACTTACTCTAAGTATATGAACCGTTATATTAAATTTTAATTTAATAATATATTTTTATTTAATTGGCATTTTACCATTATAATTGTCAAAATTACTTAAATAATATATACACGGATTAAAACCCTACGTTCAATGTTACTATATAAAAAAAGAAACTAATTAACCATTACGATACAACGTTAATAAAACTCACATTTTTGCGGCTGACCACACTTTGGACAAGTCAAGGTCGTTTTTTTTTCATTTCAAAACCGGCTGAACCCGATGACTTTAGCTACCGTACTTAAAATAAAATGTAATAGAATATGAAATTATATACGCATATAATATTATATTTAATAAAAATAACAGTATGAAATCACTTGAGTACCCATTAAATATGTTAATTATTATAATTTAATTTAATATTTATAATATATGATATTTTTTATTTCCTAAATAGATACTTTAGAGTGCTTGAAAAATATATTTTCTTGCCGTGTGATCCCGGCCTAGAATAGGATCATCCTGGTACTGGTGGTGTCGTAA
>DWAO01002374.1:0-16156 GCA_018230605.1 Heliconius congener | reverse complement strand
CAACCAGTCGGTTTACAGTCACACCTTGTGCCGCTGCGCCACGACCGGCCTCGAACTCGCCATTTTTAATTTACTTATATTTATGTATATTTTAATTTTTTATGACATTAAAAATCTTCGATATTATAGGCCGTATTCAAATGTAAATGCACGTATAAAACTTAACTTAACCCTTCCTCGAATTACTTTGTTTATTAGACAATGAATTCCATGTAAAATAATTTTTAGCTTCACAGTATACATAGTAGGGTAGGCAGAGAGAAAGCGGGAATGGAACGGAGTGTCTTAACCTAGTGTTAAGACACTAAGACCATCCGTTCCATGTAACACATTTCCGTTCCCCACTTTCCGCCAGATTCTGAAAGTATTGCGTGTTGAGTGGGAGAGTATCTTATTTAATATCATTTAAGGAAAATTTAACATTTGTCGTAACTTCTTTTACAATATCCTATGTAGATACAAATACGGAGTTTATTTCTAAAAGTTGCCAAAACATCAATAAAAATACCATTTCCAATCTGAGAGTCATATACATGACAAAAGTGTCATCAAAATTCAAAGTTTGACATTTTTTATTCTCATATGAATACCAACCAGCCTTTAACACCATAACGTAGTTTTGTTATTTCTTTTTGATATATTTTTGTCACTTAAACCATCATATTTAGATTTTTATGTTTGTATATAATTTAAGCCGTCGTGGCGCAGGTGTACTAAGTGTGAACATAACGCAAGTAGTTGTGGATTCGATCCCCACGCGAGGAAATTAACCATTTATTTAAATGTATATTTTCATTTCTTCGCTCTGGTGTCGACGAAGACTGAACTGAACTGTCTGGTGAAGACGAAGCACAGCGGACGGAGTTCCGCTACTCAATACGCAATGCCTTCAGGAGTCTCAACAATAGGTTCCGTACCCTACTGTGGGCGTGATACAGCGTGAAGCTGATTTTTTTTTAATTTATTTATTAAATATCTTTTTTTACATAATAACTTTCGCTTTTTAATTTTGCGTTTTATATCAAACGATGGTTTTACAAGTTAAAAAAGATTATCCTTTTCACAATACCCCTATTGTGCTTCCGGAATCTAATTAAATTTAGAAAACGAATACAAAAAATATAATTTCACGAAAATTTTATACAGATAAAACTTAATATAAATTCATGTAATGTCAATTTAAACTGTACAACTACAACTTATAAAACTGATAAACTTAAGTTTGCTTTGATAAAATAATTATAATTAATTATAAATAAAAGTTTGTAAATATTTTTTTTTCTAAAACACCTACAAATGTTTCACTTATCGGATATTTTTCCCTTATTTGTACTGTAAGTTCGCACATTGTGCCGAATTTCATAACCGTAAGTGCACGGGAAGTATCCTATACGGTTTGGTTACGCGACGAATTTCTTGTCAAATGCAGCAAAATCGATGCATAAATGTTCTTATCAAAAAGATTGCTTCAACTTAAAAGCTTGATTTTTTCTATACTTTAAGGGTTCTTCATATTTAGTATTAATTCTAGCTTGATTCCTCCACACGATCTTGACACAGACGGACAAACAAAGGGTTACTTTTCTAATTTTTGAGGTACGGAACTCTAAAAAGATATCGCAGTAGCAATAGCATCGCGGATAGCTGAGCTTAAATAAGTAGATTAATATACCGCCTTAACCCATAATGGACGATGAGGTGATTCAATTAAAAACGGAATGATACCGCGTTGGCATGAAAAGGTAATAAATGACCGCGCCATCTTTACATTATGAAGTAAATAATTTGACTGCCAAGCGTTTATTTTAATTTGTTGATAAATATATTATCATATTTAGTAATAAATAAAAGTATATATTATATATATTCGGTAGAATAAAATTAGAGTTTAAAGTTAATGCAAATAAAATAATTATTTACTAATAATATGATGCCGGCGTGGCGCAGGGGAACAAGCGTGTAACTGTAACGGGACGGTGGTGTGTTCGATTCACACTCGGATGAATGGATTATTATTTATTAATATTTTCATTTCGGCGTTGAGTTCCGCCACTTAACATGTAAAGCCTCAATTGAGAGGAAAGTAGGGAACGCAATATCTTAACACTAGGTTTCCTATGCCCATCCTTCTATACGCGGGATACAGCGTGTAACTGAAAAGAATTATAGATAATTCTTTACGAGTAAGAAATATACAAAGTATTTTTAACTTGATCTATTTTCCCTGTAAACGGTGTATGACAAAAATAATTTAATATAAAGATCGTACATTTTCCTCATTCCGTCACTTTCAAAAAATTATAATAGAAGTTATATGACATTTCAAAATATTAATTACGAAAAAAAACAGTTTATTTAAAAAAAAAACGAAAAATATATAATATTTTAGGCCATCAAATAACTTGTGTTTTTTTTCCTAATTATTTTATCACGCATACGCTCAATCTTTGACTATATACCTAATATTTTTGCAAGGCATTTAATAAAAACTATCTACATGATCCTATATCGTACTGATTTTAATTAAAAGATAATTGAGAAAGCCTTAATTAAGTGATGTTATTGTGTTGTATAAAGTTAAACACAAAATTATAGTAAAACTATCACAAAATTAATAATTTAATTGGTTTAGTGTTGCCATAATTTATTGCCTCAATTCCGAATAAATCATTATATAACATTAGTTACTAGTTCTAGTGAGTAAAATTTTATCTTACCTAATCTTGGCTTTAAGTATGTAACTTATGTTATATAATTCTTAAATGCATTGAACATGCTAGTATAAATTATATCTTAAAAAATATTATTTCTATCTTTTACTTTCTTGTAGAAATATTTTTTTGAATAACCTGTATCTATTCTATAAGAATATCTGTTAAAATCACAATATTTTTAGTTTTGTTTGAGCTTAATTAGAAGAACCTAAGAAATACTATTAATAAACTTCCAAAGTTAACAGTAAAATTCTTAATGAAAGTTACCTCTAAGATTATCCGATAAATTATAAAAATCTGCGAACTTGGTCTAAATTATGAATTGAGATTTATTACAACGTCTAGAGTATTAAAATTTTTGTAGTAAAAAAAATATATTAATTCTTAAAGTTCAGTACGTTTTCTAAAAGAGGCCGTTATGGCGTAGCGGCTTTAAATACGACGGTTTCAGTTTCGATTCCTACTTGGTGGAATGGATATATTTTTTTACACACTTTCAGTTTTCCTATCTATATTAATTCGCTTATTTTGAAAATAAATATTTTCTTGCAAAATATGATATGGTGATGAAGTAACAAATCTTGCTTGATTTGGCTTTTTTTTTTGTTCATTTGATTGTAATCATCAATCTTTTGTGAAGACAAGATTGATGATTACAATCATCAAATATCTGAGAAAATATTTTAAAATATGAAACTTTGTAACTAAAAGGCACAACCCAATCTTATGATCGATACACAGTGTATTCAACATTGTAACTGTCTCCGGTAGTAAGCAATGTTTGAACGATCCAGATTTTGAAATAGCAGGATTGAACGTAATCATATTTCGTTTATTTAGTATCACTCGCTGAGTGGGTGGCTCACTGCTTGTATATGCAATTTCGATGTAGTTTATCTTGCTTTGATCACACGCAGTGACGTTCACGCTTTTGAGCGCTATGGTTACGTTATTTTCAAATTCTATAATATTTTAAATTGAAATGCAGATAGTCCTTTGTAGAAGATTCAGAATATAGATTGCAAATTATTGCAACCACTAATTGATTTATTTTGATTTTATTATTCCACTATATATAAACAATATCACACAGATAGTAAAAGATATTTTTCAGCTTCACCATGTATTGCGCACATAGCATATAAAAGTCGATAGATAGAATCTAGTGTTAAGATTCTCCTTTTCCATTAAAACACTACTTTTCGTCGAAATTTATAGGCATAGCGTGTTGGGTGGCGGAATACAACTCGATGCTTTGCCTCGTTCCCTGACGAGGATTTACCTAGATTCGGAATTGAACCTACAAGCTGTCGCGTTTTGTTTTCGCACGCTTGCGCACCTGCGCCACAACTGGCCTTAAATCATTATAATCTATAATTTTAGAATTAGTAATTATTTTCTAAAAATGAATAAAATTCAATAGATATAATTATCATATTCAAAGGAACGTTTATAAAATATTTCGTAAACTTATATTTAAATTTCAAATATAAAATGATATTAAGGAATATATAGTAAATGTGTCAATCGCGTTGCTTTTGTATGCATCAAGAGCACTTTACTTTGCTGTAATACAATTTTGACGTCGACTCACCTGTATATATTAATATTATATTATATATTTACCAAAGAATACATTTTGAGATGTTATTTCTATTATAGTATTAGGGATTTAAAATTATTAACACCAGTTAAATATTTTGACTGATAGTTCTTTCAGCTTAACGCTGTATCCCGCATATAGCAGTGTAGACAGAGTGAACCTAGTGTTAAGACTTCACTTTCTGTCGAATTTATCGAGATTATTGAATGGCGGAACTCAACGCTGGGTAGTATCAGAGCGAAGAAATTAATTATTTATAAATAATAATAAAACATCCAAGTGGGGCGATCATCACAACGGTCGCGTTTACAGTAACTACCTTGTGCTTCTGCGCCACGACGGCCTGTGACGTCTGATACATAGTACCTATAATCATTTCGAATTCCGTATTTTCTTATATAATTTTGTATTATATATTATTTTTGTCTGTCTTGTATTAATATACAGGCGAAGGTGCGATTTTATTTATCATTGGGTTGCGAAAATCATCCCCGCAGTATTATGTTGCCGTCTTTATAGACGTCGAGAGGTTGAAGGCCTTTATAGTGCTGACTGTAACGTCTGAAACGCGTTTGCGTTGTCAGTGTACTATATAAATATATTAAGGTTCCTGCATATCTTGAGATTGCTTCTAGTAATAAATAATATTAAGAGACTACATTATATGTTTCCATAATATTCCCATATAGGCTAATATATATTTTTCAAGGTCCTCGTAGTGCAGGCACAAGTGTGTGACTGTAACGCGACGTTTGTGGGTTCGATCCCGGCTCGAGGGAATTACTCCTTATATGAGGTATTTAGAATATTATTTTTTAATATTTTCATTTCTCCGCACTGGCACCAACGCAAAAGCCCGGTGTTGAACTGCGCCACTCAATACGCAATGACTCGAAAATGTCGTCGGAAAGACCCAGTTCTCGCCGAATTATCGACGTAGTATCTTAACACTTGGTCCCCTCTCCCTACCCTGCTGTATACGGGGAACAGCGTAAAGCTAACTTGATTTCATTTAATATATATTTCTAAAAATATAAAATAGTATACATTATGTGATAAATGAACTTCTTGAAAAATTACTATTCGAACATCACGATCGCTGAAAAATTTTTGTTTGCTTTCCACGCCAGTATTGCTGGATGTCTATGTTACTAAGATAAATGTAATTTCAATTCTAAAGGTTGAATGGATTTCAGATCAATAATTTACAATGTTTATACCTTTTTATGCATTGTACTTTTTACTAAATATTAGTTAGTCTTTATGGTAAAATTTCTCAAATAATATTTGTAGATTCTTGATGAACTTTAATTTAGTATCCAAACTTATAGTATTTATATGTTTATTGTTATATAAAATAAAAAATGATATATATACAGTAATATATTATAAATTATATTCAATAATTAAAATAACCTCTAACCTCTCCTCTAACAATAACCTCTTGATGTACTGTTGATGTTGTTATGTATAACAACAAACAATACAATAATTTTCTAATATATGTGTTTGTATATCAACAAACCAATACAAATAGATCCCAAAAGACCTAAACATATCTTCAACTAAGAATTACTTATCTTGTAAACTAATATTGTTAATAGATACTTCTAAAACTCACCCTCTATAAATTATCAAATGTAAATAATGCAGGATAGGATTAAAGTCATAGATACGCCCTTGATATCGATATCTGTATAACTTTTGAAAGTTTTGTAATGGGCTACAGTTACACTATTATATGAATAATAAATTATAATTGCTACGTTTAATACTTTTTAGCTTCATGCTGTATCCCCCACACAACAGGGTAGGCAGGGAACCTAGTGTTAAGACACTCCGTTCCCCACTTTCTGCCGAATTCTGGAGGCATTGCGTGTTGAGTGGCAGAACTCAACGCCGATTCCTATATATTTTTTCAATGTGTACGCCGAAGGTTGACCTGTAAGAGATCACTAATAGTGATAAAGTCACCTTTGCATGCTACTGTTATATTTATACAAATATATCGTCGTCTCTTTGTTTTTATACTTGTGATTTATAAATTGTGTATGTAATATAGAATTTTATCAATAATTGTTTATTTTTAAATATATATTCATATATAATTATGAATTATGAAAACAGAGGCTGTTATGGCGCAGTAGCAAGGCTTTTAAATAAAAATACGACGGTTGTAGGTTCGAATCCTACTGGGATTAGATTTGATTGAGGGAATGAATTAAATGAAAATTGAAATAAAATTAATATCAAACACAGAAAGAAAACATTGCAATCAAAAGAGACGGTGCATCGATTTTGCTACATTTTGTATGAAATAAGGTTTTCCCCGTGGACGAAATTTGGCACGAACGAGAAGTTACAATACAAATAAATTAAAAAGTGAGAAAAGTGAAAAATTACAGGTTCATAGAATTAAATCATTACAAATTTATAATTTTAGTTAATATAATATCATCGATCGTAGCTTTCAAATCAAATGTTTGTTAATATTTATTTATGATATCTCAAATTAAATTACCGTCGAGAGACTATCATATATTCCATAAATTGCATATCTTAATCTTAGTTAAGTTCGCTATATTGTGTTAATAGATTACGCTGATGTTATCTGTAATATTCATAGCATTAGTTTAATTGCTTCCTATTTAATGTTAGTTTATATAGCATATATATTATTAAATTAAACTTAGCTTAGACTTTGCTGTACAACAAATAGTATGTTTAATTATTTTAATTTAAAGGAGGGAAATTTTAACGGATTCATTTCCCGTACTATCGTCCCGTTTACTATTTCCACCCAATTCTGGGGACGTTGCCTGTTGAGTGGCGAAATTTAACGCCGCGTTTTTGCCTGGAATCAGAGCGTAGAAATTAAAATATGAAATATTTAATTTAGTCGAGTGGTAAGTAGGAGTGTTTGTCGTCGATTGTAAATGACAAATAGGTTGCCTTATAACTGTGTAAATAAATCAGCTTCACGCTGTTTCCCGCACACAGCAGGGTAGGCAGAGGGTATCTAGTGTTAAGGCACTCTGTTCCCTGCTTTCTGCCGGATTCTGGAGGCATTGCGTGTTAAGTGGCAGAACTCAACGCCGCACTTTGCCTCGACACCAGAGCGAAGAAATGGAAATATAAATTTAAGAAAATATTTCATCTCCTTGAGTGCGGATTGAACCTACAACCAGTGGGTTTTACAGTCAGACTTTGTGCCCCTGCGCCACGACTGTCATAGCTATGTAAATTTTGATTATTTTAGAAATACAATAGACCTCAAATAGTTTAATTAAAAATAATAAAATTAGTTCACACTAACGCTTTGGTCTGAATATCTAAATTATCTATTTCTAAATAAAACAAATTTGGAACAAAAGTAATTTACTGTAACAATTAAACGTACCCACTAAAGCCTCACCTTAATTACTCAAAGGAAATTCGATTTATAAAAGACAAACAACTACTGCATCACTACAAATTTGCTTTAGAAACTACCTACTGGTATATAAAGTATATGTTATTTTCAATCTTTTAATTTTATATTGAAATGAGAATAAAATTAATTCAGGTCATCGTGGTAGAGTGGTCTGATTATGAACGTGACGGTTATAATTTCGATTCTCAGTAGGGGATCATTTTTTTTGGGCACAGGGTAGCGAGGGGACCCGGGAAGTAGTGTTAAGACATTCTCTCTCCCGCTTTCTGCCGCATTCTAGAAGTATTACGTGGTGGAACTCAACGACGTACTTTACCTCGATAAAAGAAATGGAAATAATACATATTTACTACTACTACTACTACTACCTTCACGCTTTATCCCTAGCGGGGTAGTCAGAGAAATAATAATACATATTTCATTACTACTATTACTAAATGAAATACTGTTTTCAATTTCCCGCTCTGATAAATAAAATGCAACGTTTAATTTTATTATTTAACACACTACGTATTGAGCGTCACGAATTTGGGAGGAAAGCAGAGAAGGAAGTGTCATGACCCTCCTGGTTTTCTCTGTTTATCATATATGCGGGATAAGAATTCGTTCTAAGTTAAAATAGATTTTACAATTGTTGCTTGCTCTTGTAACGCCTTTCAAAAATGCAAATTTTCTAAGATAGATGTAGAAAGCTAAATAAAAGCGTGGCGTTGAGTTCCTCCACTCAATATGCAATGCCTCCAGAATTCAGCGGAGAGTGGGGAGCGGAGTGTCTTATCACTAGGCTTCCTCTGCCTTTCCTGCCATATGCGGAAATTTTGATTTAATCATTGTATGGGTTGAAAGATTGCAGCATTCACAGTTAGTAAATAAGTTAGACGTTCTTCATTACGTATCCGTTTTCGTTTATACTACTACTGTAGCGAAATTATTTATTGTAAGGAATTTAATTTACTTTGCCCTATCAAATGTCATACGGGTCGGATGAATCCGTATAAAAATATTATGATATTTAATTAGTGACCTTTCCATTTGCCTTATCTTGTATATTGTATACATAATTTGTATAGTTCACGGGGCTAAAGGGCGTGTAATTAATTTCATACTTACATCGTTCAATCCAACTTCAGAGTGAAATTCTTAAAATATAGAGAAACATTAAAACTTTTGTAACATTTAAAATAATCTGACAACTTAGGAAACAAAAATGTTAAATTGTTTTAGTTTGTTAAAAATAATTATTAAGTTTACGTACAACATGTATTGCTTTTAGGCGAAATTATTTTTTATTTTATAAGTCAATTTTTTATTGTAATAAATACATTGTATTTTATACTAAGAAAACTAAACAAGTTATAGAATATTATACATATATAATATACTGTATTGTCTTATGTCAGTCTACAATTTGTTCATTAAGACAGCGTGGGACGTCTCAATAATAGGGCTGGGGTTGAAGATGGTCCAAATGACATAGTGGATGCATCTCCGTTATGTGCCAGTGATTTTGGTAATCAAACGTCAGTTCAGATCAAAGGGTCATACAGGCGTTTAAGTGACATTCATTCTACGTTTCTACGTAGCGGTTCTAAGATGAATAGAACAGAGCGGTTGACGCCTGTTCCTGAGAAAGGACTAATAATAATAATTTGAATAATTTGATAATTTCATTTGATTAGATTGTATAATTCCAAACAAACAAAATATAATTGCAAACGTTCAGAAAAAGATTTTAGAAACATTTTTTACTACTACCAAGCCAATATAAACTTCTACCAAGATACAAGCTTCATAACATTTTCACTTATTTACAAAATTATTATTTCATTTATATCATTAAGTCTTCATTTAATATAATTTCAAATGTATATAATTTACATACGTTTTACTATTTTACTATACTTATCATCAAACATAGAATTATTTCCCGAAATTTCGACAAATTTATATATGTTTATACGATATAACCCTTTAATTTAAAAGTAAATTGCCACGTAGCCGTCTTGTAGGCGTGCCTGTACTTAGCGACCATTTTAATTACCTTTAAACCACTTTACACATTTCCGTTGGGAATCCGTAATTTAATTAATTTGTAATAAAATTATGCTTCTATAACAACTAAGTGAACATTTTCACTATTATAATAACAAATCGTGTTATTAGACGTTGTATAAAAATGGCAATCAAAAGTCTTTTAAACGTTTTTATTTTACTTTTAAATTCGATAAATACATAAAGAAAAGCTATCTTATAGTTTTTTGCTAAGGAAAACGAAACTGGTGAATAGAAAACAATACTCGAATAAAAAAATAGAGAAAAAGATATATTAAAAATATCATTTGCTATGAGCAAAAGGAAATGACCCCAAGAAACTATAACACATACAGGTATTTAGTATAAACAATGGAGTTCTTCCAACTTCTAGTTTAAATTTGCAATAGCAGAATAAGTTGAATAAACCTAGTGTACAGACAGTCCGTTCTCTAGTTTCCACCCGTGATATTGAGTGTTGATTGCAACGCTGCGGAACTCAACGCTGTACTATTATTGTCTTCGCTGTATTATTGTGTGAGGATCAAACGCACAGCAATCCATCCAAGCCATTTACGACCTGTCCCGATGATCTCTATATGTCTTCCCATATTTATATATCACAAGAAATTCGTTACTCTTTTTAGAGCAATAAAACTGTTTCCTTTGAAATAAAATATGAGTACCTACAATGAAGAATTAGCATAGCATAAGCCAAGTGGGATTGTCTGTGGAAAGAGCGTGCTAAATGACGATATAATGAATATTTATTTTGAATTTATTGCTCCGCTTTAGCAATTATAATATCAAATAATCTAAATTAAATGTACATTTTTATAAGTGATGATCGCACTTTTATTATGTTAACTCAATAAGTTTAATTAATTTCTACAATAAGGTAAATATATCTGGCTTTCAAATGAGAACTATAAATATATACAAAATAGGTACGTAAATATGTGTATATATATTTTCAATGATTTTTTTGTACATTTTCTTCTATTTTTGTGTTATTCATTATATTTAAATATTAAATCGTATCGTATTTCTTTCTAAAAAGCTGTTCTTATTTATTTATTTGATAAACACACAATTTTATTAAACTATTCAGTCCAGCCTATCTTAAACATCAAAAAAATCTTTTAATTCTCTCAAATATTGGCGTAAACAGTAGTAATATAAAACTCTGAGACGATATAAGAGTCCTGATGATAAGATTATACTGAAATGACAATTTGCTCACGAATAAAATAAAAAAGGTACAGCTACTTTTATTAAGTGTTCCAATTATCATTGATTGTATTATAAAATTTTAAATTGTGGGTTCATTTCCAGCGACGGGACGTTTTAAATGATTTCTGGTATGTTTTCTCATTCAAAAGTACTTCTGTTTCCGACTTTTTATCGAATTATGAAGCGTTGCGTCACTAGTAGAGTAGCAGTATTGAAACACAACTTTATAATATAATCAAATAAATAGCAAATGATTGTCTCAATAAAGCTATGTGAATGCCATCAATGGTCCAGAGTACGTATAACATTTACATTTCGTTATTGTTATCTGTATACACGGACTGAGGACACTGTCAGGATGGTAGGTACGCATGTCAAACACACGTTCCTTCAGGTATAAATAGAAATGCTACGACTGTAGCTCATTAGAATGACCGAAATTAATATTAAGCTGCCATATCTTTTTTATATTATTTTGTTCGAAATTCCATCATTACTCTTACGTCTCGTTGCACTTTCTTTCATCAAATAAATGAACATAAATTGGAATAATTATTACCGTGTTAAAGTAGGCGGAGAGAACGTAGAGACAAATCACTTTAATTTTTTTAATTTAAGCTCCTCGTGGCGCATGGGCACGAGCGAGCAATTGTAATTACAACGTTTGTGGGTTCGATTCCTACTCGGGGGAGTAAATATTTAATATTCATTTTCATTTCTTCGCTTTGATTAAAAGACAAAGCGCGGTGTTGAGTTACTTAACACGTAATATTAACTCGATAATTCGGCGGATAGCAGGGACCATAAGGAAGTAAATATAGTATGGAACATATGAAACGGAGTGTCTTAACACTATGTTCCAAGGTTGCCTCTGCCTACCATGCTATGTGCGGGATACAATGTAAATCTCAAAAAAATATATAAGTATCTATAACTTAACTAAATACATAAATACTTTAATGGTCATATTGAGGGGTCGTCGCTAACTTTATAGTATAAAGTTTCACCTTAAGATAAAAGCTTGACATAGCTTTCAAGAAAATTGATATTGATTTGATAATATATATTATATACAATAAGATGAGAATTTGACGGGATTGTTATTTGAAAGTTAATCTATAAAGTTAGTGCAAAGTATATTTTCGAAGTTTCGAAATTTAGTTAGAGAAAGTAGTTTGGAAGAAGTGTACTTAAATATCAGGTATTTGTTATTTTCTTTGTAATTAATTTTAATAGCATAAGAACTTAGGGGTTGATGGTATTTAAATTTAATTTTTTTTATTTCAATTTATATTATTATTTCGCACAAAATCACAAGCCGTAGTAATTGGTTATAAGTTTATGAGGTCCAGCTCGTGGAAGCGAATTATTTTCATTATTCCCAATCCCCGCCGCCCAATACCCATTGTCTCGAATGCTGGTGAAAAACGAAGAAGGGAGTGTCTGGACACTAGGCTCTATCTGCCTCCTTTTTATTTGCGTAATACAGCAGGGATTCTTATTTATTGGAAATTTATATTGTTTATAAATAAAAGCGGGCGGTGCTGGCTATGTCGGGAAAAAGTGTACTGATATTACATAATTTCTAATACTTTCGAATTGGGAATCTATTACAGCACTTATCGAATGCATCATCAACTACCGCGTCTAATTATACTTTCAAACCACCGAAATTTATAGAGTCACTGAAATATATAAATACAAAATTTTATCCAAATCGGTCTAGCTGTTTAGAAATAGCAAGATGACATACGAACATACAAAAGAATTACAAAAATGTAATTTATAATTGTATAATAATGGCGCAAACTGACAGTCGGATATAGCATTAGATATAGGATTAGACGACTAATAAGGCTTCCCGGCTGTATAGCTCCAACTAGCTACGGCTTAGCAAACATCGTTAATATATTTCTCGATCAAATTAAATATATTATAAAAAAGTGAATAAAAGGGATACTTAGGAGTACAATTATTATGATAATAATTTTGTTTTTCAATATATAATGAAGAATATTGGCGTACAAGGAATGCGAAGTGATATATCTTTAATTGTTTCAATTCTCGATAGTTTCAGTATAGCTAGCTAGCTGATACTATAAAGTAATGTAAATAGGTATAAAGTATAGATTTTATTGTCTTCTACTATGTTTTTTTATATATTCTTTTTGGAAAAAACTGGAACGCTGAAATATAGTGTTTTGTATTATAATTTATTTAATGTTTAATACCTATCGTTAAATATGTTCTCAACATAAGAATATATAAATAAGTGGTTGATGATTTATTATTTGTCTGTCATTCTCGCAAAAAACATTGACTTTAAAATTATTTGAATGTTAATTTGCTCTAGAATATTATGAAAAGCTTACTTCAAGCTGTATCCCCTGTATAGCAGTTTACGCAGAGGGAACCTAACACTAAGACACTCCGTTCCCCACTTTCCGTAAAATTTTTCGAGGCACTGGCTATTGAATGTTGGAACTCAACGCCAATCCTTTTTGTTTGTTGAATTGTTGCTAGAGCGAACAAATAAAAACATTACTAAATAATAATCCATTCCACCGAGTGAGGATCGAACCCCGAACCCACAACCGTCGTTACACTCACACTCTTGTACCCTCCGCCACTATGGCCTCAGAATGTTATGGTCGTCATATTTTACGTCCAGACACTTTATAGGCATAATGCATGAAGTCTGTCCGCATAAAAACCTACTAACAGGGCCTCTCTATGTTACAGCTATAAAACTGCGAGTGTAGAGCTATTGTACATATAATGATCCATAAACCTCATGTTAGAGCTTGTTAGCTAAATACGACACGAATATACTAAAGTGAAAATTAGATAATACTTACTTATTTTAATGTAAGTAAATTGAAACTACAAAACAATACTGGTAAATGTAAATAATTTTTATTAGTATTCTTTTTTAGCTTTGCTCTGTATTTAGCAGGGTAGGCAGAAAGGGAATCTACTGGTAAGATACTCTGTTCCTATTGAGATACTTCTATTCCTCATTTTCCGTCGTATTCTTGAATATTTCATTTCCTCGAATGGGATTAAAACCCACCCTATCGCGTTTACAGTAACTCTCTAGTGCATAGTAATTTCTTGTTATAAATTACTTAATAAATCCATAATATTGCAATTTAATTCTATTTTACGACTTCATTTAATATAAAAGTCACGTGTCCCATTGGCCAACGTAAACACAAGAACAACTCGTGAAACAACCTATTCAGGTGCTAAAAATAACGTTAGTGGTACCTGTACCTACTGCAAAACAAGTGTCGTTGGAAGAGCAAAATTTTTTAAGAGTTTCTCCTCCTATAAATTTGATCGTCATTTATTTTGTTTCTTTTCGAGTGAATTCCGACGGTAGGTAGGGTACATTAGTTTAGTTTAAGGTAAGCCTCGTAAATGGTGGCCGAGTGGGTCCATTATGTTACGTTTTCTTGACTAAGTGCAAAGTCGTGTGAAATTCAAGAGACACGTACATTGACGAAACTCTACAATTTGTTATCATAACGTCTTGAGGTCTAAGTATTTGTTCATTAAAAATATTTGGTTTAGGTTTATTGAGGTTAAGTTGTGGCGTAGGGGCACAAGCGGGCGACTCTAAATGCAACAGATTGGGGCTACGATTCCTACTCGAAGAAATTATTATGTTTCATTTCAAAAATATTTGGTCGTATATTATAACTTATAGAAGTCAGATTTATTTTTAATTTTAATGTGATATGTATTTTTAATTTTAACTATAATGTATGAAGTAGTAAAAAGAAGTGTTTCGGGGTCGTAGGCGGCGGAGTTTACTTACCACCAGGTGACCCGTGCGCTGCCTGTTTGCTTTGTTACAAAGCGTGACTGTAAACACGCCTGGTTGTGGGTTCGATCCCCCCCACAAAGAAATGAAATATTTATTTAAATTTATGATTTCTTTTCTTCGCTCTGGTGTAGAGACCAAGCGCGGAGTTGAGTTCCGCCTCTCTACAGGCAATGCCTCCAGATTTCGGCGAAAAGTGGGGAACGGAGCGGAGAACACTAGGTTCCCTCTGCCTACACTGCTGCTAGCAGAATACAGCGTGAAGCTTTTGTGCCTTTTACATAATATATACTAATTGATATAATTATGTAATATCATTAAAAGGATTTTTATGAGGAGAGATTGGGTTATTACTTATTATGATTTAGCATTAATTATATTTTTTCTTTTTTTTTCTTTACGCTATATTCCAGATATAGCAGGGAAAGTAGAGGGAACCTAACCTTATCCAAAATATAGTTAGGATTTTTAGGGATACTCTCCAAAACATTAGTGTTCAATTATTTTTTTTATTTCCGTTCAATACGAATTAACAATTTTTTCTTTCTTTTCTAAGCCATGAACATCACAGTGTTAGCAGTAATAGTGGCGGTGTGCCTCTGTGTCACCGAAGGCGCCCCCGACGGAAGGCTGACAAGAAAGCAACAACGTCCCACCCGCGGCTTCAAGAACGTTGAAATGATGACCGCTAGGGGTTTTGGGAAACGCGCCCGAACTGAACGTAAGTTTATGAAAGTTAGTTTATTTATTTATTTATTTATTATAATTAAATAAATAAATAAATAAATAAATAAATAAAGTTAGTTCGTTTCTTTTTTCAATTTCACGTATTTTGGTGGGAAATTAGTGAGAACATAGTGTTATGACACTTTGTTTTCTATCAAGGTCTTACTTTTAGATACATTTAGGTGGCACAGAACAGTGAAATAAAAATGTTTTTTATCTAAACCTATAATCATCACGTGTAGAGTCTAAAACTGTGCTATTAATTCGTAAATATATATTCTTCAGAAATATACTTAATATTACAAATTGAATATATTTAAAATGACAATATCTTTTATCAATAAACTATTTCTAGTACATAATTCTATTAAAGAATGGTTACAAAGAGATGCCTACAAGGGCCATACAATTGCTTCAAAGAGATTGTTAACGCAAGTTATTTATAATATCTGATATTTTGTAATGCTAAAACGAATTAAGTTATTAAGTTGTTTGGTATTAGGTTTTGTATTATAAATTGTAATTTACTTTGTGAAATATATATATATATATATATATACATATATATATATATATATATATATATA
>DWAO01002373.1:0-16157 GCA_018230605.1 Heliconius congener | reverse complement strand
TTCGAGTCCCGCTACGTTCAAATTTTTATACGTTTTCTAAATAAGTAAGTAAAATGTACTTTGATTTTGTTCAACAATAATAATTAAAAGAAGATTTTATTGTTTTGAGGTCGGTGATAAGTAAATTGGTTGGCGTGCGTGGTCGCTCATACCTAATGCAAATTTAAGACTTATGTGATTTTCTTTGTGATGTGAATGTCAGAAATGGTCCAAAAAAAAAAATGGAACCACACGGGAAGAACTAGAACAAAAAAAACATAAAAATCGGTTCCCCCAGTCAAAAGTTCTGAGGTAACAAACATAAAAAAAGACGAATTGATAACCTCCTTTTCTAATTTCCTTCGAGTGGGGATTGTACCCAAAACTGTCGTATCTACAGAATATCCCAAAAATATCTACAAAGAGTAAATACAGCTACGTACGTACTTACCTTTATAAACCTTTTCGCTTTCGTTAATAAACCTAATGTGGTGTGTCTTGAGGCTTCCGGGCCGAGGGGTACCATGTCCTTTAGCTTCTCCAGGCAACTTCTTAAGTGTGCCCTTCTGTAACAACAAAATTGGGAATGTTAATATTATAAAATGGAAATACATGGAGTTTTATATAAAATTATCATATATTTTACATTTTTTTAGTTACCCGCTCAATTTGTGATAAATTGCATATTGAGGAGCGGAACTCAACGTCGCGCTCAAGCAATTTATAATAAACATAACCATAACCACCGAATGGGGATCGAACCCACAAACATCTTGTTCTCAGTCAACGGCCTTAACAAAGCCAACACACAAAATATATGTGCACACGTACATTATAGGTACACATTTAGCCTTAATTTAGCCACTAAAACGGTATTACGTTACCGCCGGCGTTCCCGTTCCAGCTCAAACGAAACGGTCGGGATGCAATTTGCGGGCCGCTCTTACTATTTGTGTGGGATCTCTTAGTAGTTAACATTAATTGTACTTTTAGAAATTTTACATCTACATATATCTAATAGTATACCTATAATACTATGTAATGCATGTCTGTATATGGAATATGTATCAGAAAAAATAATAGCGTACGAGGCGGTGGTAAGTTCGATTTCTATTTCGAGGAATGAAATGTTTTCTTTCTTGTTGAATTTCGACACTCAATTCGCTGTCTTAAATAAGATAAGGCGGAAAGGGGGAACCGAAGTTTCCTATAGCTTCATCTGTTAAAACAAACGTGTGTTGGATATGTATATTTATAGCCTTGTCTTGAAGAATCATTGAAAAAAAAAATGTATGCCTCTTTACCTATTGATCAATCACAGATTACAAAGAGAAAAAAAACAATTAAAAGTAACAAAATAAAAGTAAAATCCTAAAGAAATAATTTAAGTTACAATAAATTAACGTAAGAAACAATAGTAGGGCACAAATAAGCTTCGTTAACTATGCGAGTGCTGTCTGTACTCACGTTCAGTTGTTGTATTATTTTAATAATACTATTACTATCGTTACTTTATTCTGTTTATTAATAACATAGCCAAAGGGGTTTTAAGATGTAAAGTGGCTTTTTTTTGCGTTTTTGGGTGCTTCTCTACAGTTCCACCTACCTACTTTCAGTTTTCTAAATTTATTTTTGCCAAATTTTCACTTTCTAAATTTATTAATCGAGTCGATTGTGGGTTTTATTCACTCGAGTAAAAAAAATATTTAATAATTTAATTTCTTTGCTCCGGTAAGGAGGCAAAGTGCGGCGTTTAGTTCCCACTCACGCATGCCATGAATTCCGCAGAAAGTGGAGTATGACGTAGAAGTGTCTTAATAGAAACAGAGTCATAAAAATAGGTTCCTAGGTTCACTCTACCTACACTGCTATTGCGGGATATAGTGTGAAGCTAAAAAAAATTAAGTTATAGCGTACCTATAACATGAGCTCTATATAAACTCACGTTATTACAGTATATAAATATGGACGCGTTTAAAATGAGCTTACACTTTTATTATAAAAGGTGTGTTAGCAGTATTTCAGAGCTCGTTTCGTATATTTTCTAAAAAGATAATTTAACAAGAATATTTATAATGTTAACTAAAGGCTACGTCGTTGGATTGTGACTACTTTACGTAATGAAAAAAAAAATAATATCTTCTATACTTAAAAAGATTGGCAACAGTTTTAAATAAAATTCTATAAACGCTTCTGTAATCGTGCGTATATTAGAGCATTTTACATTTTGGAAAACATTCTATAATATTTATGTCAAGATCACCACTGTTATTCTACTGTGAAGTATTAAAAAGTCGGATTTTAAGAAATCTGTGATACTTCAATATACATTTTTGGATTTGGTTAAAGATTTTCTTTAATAATATGTTAAAATCGCGATAAAAATCAAACATCGTAGTATTCATTTATAAATAATTAATTGTTAATTATCATTTTTACAGAAACGACGGATCAATTATTAATATTTAAATGTTAATTAAAATTAAAATTAGCCCAGCTCTGTCCGGAGACAATAAAAAAAACCGCAACTTCGTTACTAAAAGAATATACATACATATTTCTTCATCGCTAATTCATAGCGATGTTATCCGGCTATCCCGCGGGGATCCAAAGACAAAGTGGACGGGGAAAAAATAATAATCCCGGGAAAGATAAAAAAAAAAGACAACAACCTACTATAGGTGAGCCAGACGCCTCGCTGTGCAGTTCAAGAAAAAAAGGTACCTAAGGTACCTACAGCGGCGCATAAAAATTAAATAAACGAAATGAAGTATGGCCGTGGTGGTATTTTATAAAGGTGCCTTGATAAAAATTGAATTAATAAACGAATGTACTGCTAATTGGTAAAGCAAAACGAGTTTCTTGATTATACCTGGCGTCGTGTATTGTGTTTGCGTTTGTCTTTTTGCTGTTGTTTGGCTTATAATTTTGGGATCTTTCTTTTTAAATGCGCGAAGGAATTATTAATTTCATTTTATTTGCTTTGGTGACGGCCACTACCACCACCACACAATGTCAAACAAATGTCTTAAAACTGGGCGGAAAGTGAGGAACAGATTTACTTAATATTGGGTTCCCTCTACCTATCCTGCATTTTACGAGATGAAGCATGAAGGTAAAAAATGTATATACACCTACCTACCTATAAGTTAGCATAACCATAAGTAATCAGGTCAGTTTTAGGACGAGTGCTTTGACTCATGCATGTCACTTTGTACACGGAAGGAATAAAATTTTTGATAGTGATCGAAAAATTCAGTTTTTACACTTTAATTTAAAAAATTAACTTATTTCATAATTTAAAACATTGAACCCGCACCTACCTATAATTTTATAACCTGATTTAGGCTCGTTTTACCACAAAACACGTAACCCCAAGTCCAAGAACAACGTAAGTCCAAGTTTCATTATGAAAAACGATCCCACGAAGCCCCGTGCGAAGTGCACCATAATTCGTAATTTAATACGAAATGAGTTCTCTAAAACAAAATATAAATTACAAATCATAAAGCGAGTAATGGAGACAAAACTTGATACGCATCCGTCACTTGACTGCGGACAATTTACAAACTGTATTATTTTCGGCTGGCTCGTCATTCTGGCTCAGTGGAATCAACAATTCAACAATTGTTTTATATTTAAAGACTGTTTTATCTTTTTTCCCGTTGTATCCCGCATATAGTATGGTAGGTAGAAGCAACGTAGTGCTAAGACACTACGTTTCTTAGATTACGCAATCTAAGTTAAGTGGAGGATCTGAACGACTAGTTTCTCTACTACCGCGATTAAATGCCATAAAAAATAATTACGTTGTGCGGGAATCAAACCCACAACGTCGCGTTTCATTCGGACGCTGAGCCGCTGCGTCACAACGTCTTTAAATAAAGAATTATTCCGTAAAATATTCTAGTTAAAACACAAATACATATTTTCCTCAACATTCACCGTAACAGAATTAACATTTCGTTTTAAAAATACAAAATATACATTTTCCGATACAAAAGATTTTACATTTTTCTCTTGGTGTTGTAAATTGTGAAGCAAAGACAATCTATTGGGACAACAATACCTGGGAAAATAATGCTACTTCCACACTGTAGCGTCTGAATTGAGTTTATTTATCGGATTTATAAATTAGAAAAATATACATTTATAGCTGTCTGACTGTACACGTGACGGTTGTGCGTTCGATTCTCACTCGAAGCAATGAATTATTTTTATTTCATCGCATGTTAATAGTAACAAGACAAGGCGTCAAGGCGAGGTGTTGAGTTCCGCAACTCAATATCCAATGCCTCAAAAGTTTAGAAGGAATATTTTTAACAATTTTAAAGTGTTATTCCATACTTAAGAAAGAAAAAAATACTTTTAAGGAAACCTGGTTTTTTTCTTGGAAGAATTCCAAGACGGTTCAAATCCCGCTACGTTCAAATTTTAATATGTTTTCTTAAAATTGGAAAAACACTCAATTCCCTTTAGTCATCACGCTCTTATGCGGGATACAGCGTGAAGTTACAAAAATAACCTTTAATAATTTTAACATATAACATTCATACATAATTTAAAGAGCTTAAACTTGAAACTTTAGATTCTATATGCCAGACGTACACCGAGGACTGGATGCTCTTATCCACTAAGGATAGAGATAGTTGGTGAAGGCATCTGTCAAGGCTCTCTCGTACTCTTAATGCAAATTAACTCTACATTCCCACATGGGAGGTTTCATACATGTATGTACATACATACATACTCGTATTATGTTATGCTGAAAAGCAGTAAATTATTAT
Organism: Heliconius congener; assembly: GCA_018230605.1. NCBI lineage: Eukaryota > Metazoa > Arthropoda > Insecta > Lepidoptera > Nymphalidae > Heliconius > Heliconius congener. The sequence continues at coordinate 11,391 of DWAO01002373.1, read as the reverse complement.
TTGTTTTGTTTATGACAATTTGGTTATAATTTTGAATAAAATTTGACGATTCATTTTAGATTTAGATATTTTATTTATTTTTTAAATGTACGATGCGGCGTTGAGTTCCGCCATCTAGCACGCAATGTTTTTAGATGCAGAGTAGAGAGAGCGGTATCATTTAACACAATCGATTTATGGTATCCCAAATCGTGTTTTTACCACTGAACACGATGTCTCCAATATTTTGCGGAAAGTTTAGTGTTTAGTATCACACTAGGTTCCGTCTGTATATGCAGGATAAACCGTGAAACTAAAAAAAAAACTATATGTTGTTTTTTACATTTTTTTTATAAGGTCTACGTATACCGCAAATAGAAAGAATCTTAGAAAATCAACAATATAACATAATAATAAGAACTACTTTTATATCCTCTTTTGCGAATGAATCTATTCGAAGTCTTCAGTGAATGCATAGTTTCTTTGAATATTGTTTCAACCCCTTTCGGTTGTAGATACATACGTCTTCCCAACGCGAGAAGTGCTTTATTAGGTTATGTTGAATTCACCGTCGTCTCCGATAGCGTCACGTGGCTTGGTTTCTATAGAAATTTAAATATTCTTATCTAGTACTTTTGTGTATATTGATAGCGTTGTCTTCGGTCACCAGTTGAATTTTTACGGGAAATGGTAGAAATTTTAATATTTTTCAAATAATTTTAAATTTTATTGTTTCATTTCTGGTTTCATTAGTTCAGATGTTATATGCGATTCGACTTTGTTCAATGTGTAAATATAAATTATCTAGATATACGAAATAAAAGGTAACTAAAACTAGACTAAACAAAAACTGCCTGTAAAGGCGACACTTGTGGTTTTTGAAATTGAGCGGAAATTGTAATGGAATGTTTTTACATTAGTTCCTTTTGCTTACAATCTGTTATATTTGATAATCAAAAAAAGCCGTACTTGAAAAGACTCGTCAAATTGTCCGAATGTTTTGTTATTTATATATTTATAAAATGACTGCGCATGAGTGTAAACGCCGCAGATTGTGACGCCCATTCCTACTCGATATCAATACTTTTATTTCCTCGACACGGTCACGAGGCCAAATAAGCGTGGTGTTGAGTTCCGCTACTCAACACAGAATGCGTCCAGAATTCGCCGCAAAATGGGGAACAAAAATAATTTAATATAAACGGAGTGCCTTAACACTAGCCTCTTAGGTTCCTCTGACTGCCCTGCTATATGTGAATAAAGACAATTATATAATAATTATCCCACCAGACCACACAAACTAAAAGGTAATACAGCAACACTACTTCCTTTCACGAAAGTTTAAGCGGCAACACTTGTTTCGAATATTAAGCCATACATTAGGGAACACGTACAGCCACGACGTTTATTGTGCTGGAGCCACGCCGCCGTGTAAAATACCAAAACTTTTCCTATCTCACTTAGTATTCAGTTTCAAATTGTGTAAGACGACTTGAGTTGGGAATTTTGTTTTCAATGACGTTTGGTATAGACGTTTTATGTAATAATGACATAATTACATGCATTGTATGCGGAGAGTGGGCTGGCGGGGCTCACTATCAACAAGTCGCTGCTCCGTAACCAAGGAGTAAATGAACGAAAGAGTAAGAAAAGGACCCTATTGGACAAAACAGCCATGAGTAAACTGGAACGCTCATGGCTAAGATTTCCATTAAGACCAAGTTGAGAATGGTCCGGACATTAGTCTTCTCGATATTTCTATATGAATCAGACTCGTGCAAAATTTGAGTAGCAGACCGAAAACAGATAGATGCATTCGAAATGTGGTGGTAGAGAAAAAAAAGAACTAATACGTCTATCATTGAGGATAGACGATAAAAATATTTAATATTTTCATTTCCTTGCATCTGATAAGTAGGCAAATTTGAGTTCTACGACGCAAAATGCAATGCCTCGAGAATTAGGCAATAAGAGGGGAACGAAAGTGTTTTAATGGGACAGGAGTCCTAGGTTACTTCTGCCTAGCGTACTATGTGCGAGGTACAGGTACAGTGTAAAGAAAGAAATATATATATATATATATATATATATATATATATATATATATATATATATATTTGCTGTGTGTTAAGAAAATCTCCCCATATTTCACCCAATTTTCAACATCGTTGCATTTAGAGTAAGAAACTGTGTTATTGGATCTTTATAGTCCCGAAGATGGTAGCTTAAACATACATTAATTATTATATATTATCGTCATTCTTCATATATATTTTCCGCCGTGAGGATGTAACGGCATAGCATCTGGTTATAAAAGTGACGGTTGGGCGTTAAATTATTTACATTTGCTCAACATTTGTAACAAATACATTTGTAACAAAAAAACTGCGACGGTAAGAGAGTGAACGGAGTGTCTTAACACGAGGATTGACAGAGACGAGACTACTTTGCTATATGCGGGATACACCAAGAAAAGAAATAAAAAAAAATTTATTTTGTATTTATGTACTTGTACAACTAAAGTATATATAAATTTATTATTCTACGAAAGCTTTTAGTGGAATTAAAAGCAAATATTAACGTTTAATAAACAATTCTGTTATAATATGCCCTGGAGGAAATTCAACAATTTATAATTAACATATAAGCTACAATTAGTCGACTTATTACTTTCGTTTTTAAAAGACAAAAGAATGGAGTCTCCATTATAGTATTGTAGAAATATGTTACACACAGTTCGCAATAGTTACTGGTTCAATTTAAGCTTAGATTTTATTTAGTTTAACTTTATGTTCTGCATAATATAGCAGACAGATATGCCGATATTAAGCTATTCCGTTTTCCATCTGAATATGAGACATTTTGCGTGTTGAGTGGTAAAACTCAATGTCTCATTTTGTCTATCAGAACACAATGAAAACAATTAATTCCCTCCGTTCGCTGTTCCACTGGGTCATAATAGCCTTAAATATGTTTCTTCTGAAGTAGCATAATAAAAATTTTTATAATAAGTTAATTTTGTATTGAATCTACGTAAAAAATAAAAAAAGTTTCTCTAAAAATAATTATGAAAATAAACAATATTTATAAGCATTCCGTAGAAAAAGCTAAATTATTCCGAACTGAAGAATCGCGGCAGAACGTGATCAATCGCTTTGCAAATTCTGTTCGGAGGAAAATAAAGTAATTTCTTTTCTACAAGGTCGAGAAGGAATGCCATTTTCAGCTATTTATCACTTTTTTCGTACGACTAGTTTTCTCTGGTAAAAAGTATGGTTTGTAATATATATTTTTTAGTTTTCTTCTAGAAATTGTAATAGCTGCAGCTATTTTTGGTATTTTTCATTCGAGGCACTGCGGGGAGCAAGGCGAGTAGGAGGCAAAACTCCATTTTGTATAAAAATTCAGATGAGACTTCAATAACTTTATAATCTTAAGTAAATACTTTTAATATTACAATACAATAATCGTAAAATATATTTAAAACGTACTTACATACTTGTTAGCTATATCCTATAGCCCTATCATATAGCAGGTAGGTCGTTTCCGATTTTTCTTTTGACTTTAGAGACGTATGTTTTGAGTGGCGGCACTCAGTGAATCTATTTGTCTTTCCCCCAAAGTGGTAAAATAAAAATAAATAAGTGCCTCAAGCGGGAATTGAGTCGTCGCATTCAAAGTCACAATATGTGCCGCTGCGCCACGATAGCTTCGAAAGAACTGGTTTTTAAAAAATATTTTTTTTATAACTTCACGTTGTTTCCCGCATAAAAAAAGTTAGGCAGAGGGTCCCTAGTTTAATTTCATTCGGTTTTCCAATGTCTGCTAAATTCTCAAGGCTTTGCATGTTTAGTGGCTTAACTCAACGCCGCACTTTGCCTTGTTATCAGAACGACGAAGATACGACGAAAGATGAAAGATTAAATATTTCATTCCCCTGAGTGGAATCAAAATCACAGCCGTCGTATTTACAGTCACACGCTTATGCCACTGCGCCACAGCAGCCTCGACTCTAACATGATTTTGAAGTACGTAATTATCGTTAAAACCTATATTGATATGCATAAATAATATCGCTTTTAGCATCAATATCTATGATCGGTTCCGTAATTTTTCTGTTATACATAATATATATGTAGATATATAATTTTTTTTAATTAAATATATATTAAAATATTTAATATTTTCATTTCCTCACGTTCTAGTCACGAGGCATAGCGCGGCGTTGAGTTCCGCCACTGAACTCACTGGAATGGATGGGAATGGAAATATCTCATTGGGAATAGAGTGTCTTAATATTTTATTTCCTTTACTTACTGTTTTGTCCGTGATACAGCGTGAAGCTAAAAACAGTAGTTTTAATATACAGATAATTTACATATATATATTTGCACATAAGTGCGTCCGTACATCAGTTGGCCTAGGGACAGATAGCCGGTGCGTTGTTATCAGAGCTGCGGTTTACTGCCTCGTAAATTACGTGGAGTGCAAAACTCGTAAAAAAGTCATCAAGCTGAATTGGGCGTTTCAGTATGATATGGACAATCGCGTAATTACTGGCCTATTGAACTAGCGCGGCTTAGTAATCAGTTGTTAAAGTCGAGATGGATTTATTCGATTCTAATACGGATTTCTTTTTTGGCCTCAAGTTTAGCCGCTTAACACGCAATGTCTGGAAAACTGCGTGGGAAATGGAGTGTTTTAACACTTGGTGCCCTCTGACTACCCTCCTATATGAGGTTAGTAATTTGTTTTTAAGAAAAGAGGATTTTTCTAATGTTTTTTACATTGTTGCATACGGGACTACTGTCAATCGTTTGCTTCATTTACATTACATATCAAAAGTTATCATTGTCTTTAAATATTTTTCTATATTAGTTTCTATAAAAATATACCTACCGGTATATATAGCCACAACAACATGAGTTTTAAACATCCATCACGCCGCAGCACAAACTAAATAACCTAACAAATTTTAATCCAATCTATAATCTAACTCAGGACCATTATAAAACGAAAGAACATTAAGCAAACCAAGTATTTCTTTTTCAACCTCACGTTTTTTTCCATAAGGCAAAGAGAGCTTAATGTTAAAACATTTCATTCCAAAATTTCTGCCGAATTTATGTCGAATTTTCGAGAATTTAAATGTTGTTGCGGAACACAACATCGCAATTTATCTCCTGGAGAGAAGAAAGGAAAATATTTTAAATATCATCATTCTCCCGAGTGGGAATTGAATCCACGACCGTCATTGACCTGCTGCGCCACGACCTCCTCATAAATAGAATTTACAAAATTCAACACTTTCGTTGCAAGCCCTGTACGACTGTCAATGAGACTAATTGCGTTAACACGTGACTGTTGCATTTTGCTAATTCGTTTGTACGTTTTCGTACTATTAGTTAATGAACTTGTCCCTAATGGGGTTCATTTCATATAATTACTTTGGAGACTTTTGAGTTCGTGTTTTAGGTATAGAGCTCGGGTGTTTGTATGAGGAGGTCGCTATGCAACAATTGTAAATATAGGGTAGAGAAAGGAGAGAAACTGTTCAGTAACGCGTTTTTTTTATTATTTCATACAGAAATCGTCATAAACGCGATGGTAGTGGGTTCCATTTCCACTAGAGATGGAATATTTTCATATTCTCACTCTCGTAGCAAAACAAAATGCAGCGTTGTTTTGGTACTCAGCAAGTATGCCCTGAAAAGGGAGTGTTTTAAGACTAGGTGCCCCTACCTACCCTTCATACACGGCGTGCGGCGGAAGCAGCGTGAAGCTAAAAAAACAATAGCATTTTATAAAGTACCTTCTATCATATCTTATAATATAACTCAGTCAATTCAACCAGAGACTGTTTCCAGCAATAACGCTTGATGTTCTTCCTGTTAACTTTTTTCATGAGTGTGTTTATTACATTGTATAATAAAATATACTCTTTCAATATGTACAAGATAAAACATAACTTTGTAGGATGTGCTTTCCTACTTTTTCACATTTTGAGTTTTAATGGGAAATAATTCTTCAAGAATGAGCTCACCGTCGCCGTCGACTGACAGACGAATCCCCAAAAAATACTGCAAAGTGTTCGAAACGTCCGGGCGTCCAAAAATTTATAATAATAATGTATTCTAAATTTATTTATAATAAATTAATCAGTTTAAAGAATTTCCTTTAAAATGTAATAAAGTCACGAGAACCAAAGTCCTTATTTACCAAAATATTAATTCATTGTTACTTGTAGTTAAATATCGCATTGTTACCTATAATTAATCTTTATAATTTAATTTAAAAAATAATTGAGTTGATGAGTGCGAATAAATTTTAATTTATCGAACAAATATATATTTATCACACGTAAATTTGTCGTCTGTAAAATAACTTTATAGATCAGTTTATAATCAGGTCTTAAATTATATATTACGATTACTATTTTATTTTAGTTTTTTCTTAATTCTATCTATTTAAAAATTCTAAAGCAAAAAACGCTATTGTTATTGTTACTTAAATCAGTTTATTTGTCAACTAAATTCAACTATTTAGCTACTTGAAATCTCTTTAAAATACCTATAAAAGCTTAGGAGCTTTAAGTCAGTAAGTTATGTTAGTAGTAGTTTTTTTATGGAAAAAGTAGTTCAAGTTTATAGAAGAAAAAAATAAAATAACCGCTAAGCTAGTCATAAAAGAGGATTTGTCGTTTACTTTATGCACGAAAATACATGTTTTACGTGCGCTAAAATATTTATGTATGTTTGTCCGGTAGCGTTTCCTTATAATATAGTAAAAACTTTTTTATGGATATTTAACCAAGTGAAAAGAAAGGAGGCTATAAGTTAAAGGAGGCTATTAGCTCGTATGTATGTATGTGCAATTGTTGGAATTGAATAAAATTTGTGAACGATAATCTACTTAGATTTCTCGAAAGCCAAAAAACATATTAGGATGATACTTTTAGATTAAAATCAGGTATATTCCAACTAATGCAACAGTCAATTTTCGTTAAAATCGAATTAGTTATTTTTGAAAAATTGGCATCCACACATTTTTGGACAATGAAGGCTCATTAAATGGTATATATATGTATGTTATTTATTATTGTCACTATCTGGTAACTATGGGCGTGGGTCGTAAAAAAATCGGACAAAAGTCGGTGATCGCGATAACGATCACTTACAACGTAACGGCTACGACACGGACACTACAAATAGGATTTACGATTTTTAGGGTCGTTTCACGAATTACTTTTTATTTTGTCAACTGTTTTTTATTAGTTTTATAGAGGAAACACTGAGCTTTTCGTGTATTTAGTTAAAGAATTAATTTTGTTATGTGCAGTGCCTCGTGTAAGTTTAAATCTACAGCTCCGTTCTCCGTTCTTGTAAGGCAACGTGCGGCGTAGCGTGCGTGCGGATACCAGTATCCGTAACGAAACTCAACGCCGCAGATACTTGGTTTTCTCTGCCTATCTAGGTAAATGCAGGACAGTGTTCAATTCATTACAGCGTAAAACTACAAACGAAATAATAAATTGAACACTGTCCTGAATATAATCATACTACCATATTAGATGTAACATTTAAGTGACAAACATACATACAAATATAAATATCAAAACCAACAAACAGTTTCATCAACAATAGGTGATTTACAAGCTGTTTCGCCGTACTGTCGACGTGGACGTGACGTCACTTGTTTAGCATACAAATTGACAACCAAGCTGCGGTTGCGTGGGCGTTTGGTAAATTACTTACGACTAATGGTTTTGTGGAAGACTTCATGTCGTAAGTAAGCTTTTACAGGTTGAAAGTTCTTATTTTATATATATTTGATAGTTATGTATCTATAAACTCTATTTTATATGTTTATGTGTTAAATTATATACTTAACAGAATTATGTTTCCTAGAATATATTCTTTTTTTTTATTTTGAAGAAACAAGGAACTATTTAAATTTCCGACTCCAATCGTGAGTGTTATTGGTTTGATTTCACTCAGGTTCCCTACCCGGCCATGTGCGGGATACAGTGTGACGCTAAATAAAGAACAATTAATATAATAAACAACAAATTAATTTAGGATTATCCAAAAGAAAGTAAAGTTAATACAACTTTTTAACAGAACTACCTCCAATAAGTGATTTACAAACTCCACGCAAGGTACAATATGGACGTGACGGAGACGCTTAGCATACAGATTGACTTGCCAGCTGCGAGCCATAGCCTGTACTGGTATATGCACTAAATTGTTATTATATATAATAGCTATACGTTTTCATGGTATTTTAAAAAAAAACTAAGTTTTAAATAAAAAATTGAAGATTGTTAATAAAATAGTGAGATCCATATGTCTCTTCCTTCTTTATATCTGTTACAGGGAAATAGTATAGAGAAGGATTCAGTCGCATCGCAGGAGTGTGGCTGTAACGTGGCTGTTGTGGGTTCGATTCCATTCGGAGTAGTGATTTATTATTTATTAATATTTTATTTTCTCTGCTCTGGCACCAAGACAAGAGCTCGATGTTGAATTCCGCCACTCAATACACAAAGCCACACAAAAATTCACACTACGTTCTCTACGATTACACAGCTATACGCCGGATACTTATTTAATTTTATTAGCCTGATTTTAAGATCGTAGATTAATAATAATCTGTCCGCGACACGTGCTCATATAATATAGCAGTAAAGATTCGCACATTATTTTTCAATTGTATTACTTTAATTTGGTGTGAAATAAAGATTTTTTTATACTACGTCATACCTAAATTTGGGAAACGAGGTGTCTTATTACTAGGTTCCCCCAGTCTACCTGCTATATTCGGAATATAGTGGTAAAACAACAAAAAAACAGTTGTATATATGAAAACCTTCAATACTAAGCAAACAGCCGCACTATAAATTGAATGTCCTTACGTAAAACCAAACAACGCAAAACAAAAACCTCGTAAACGTAGCTACATTTATGAATTGTCACTGTAGTCTGTAAGTAAGTAACGAATACGGCGAAACGGAATCGCGGTAATAAAACATTTCGCAGTAAGTATTCCAACGTTCATTCTTAAAGCAACCGTGTACCTACTGTGAGATAACGGTTTATTTTTATATTTTATCTTTTGGATATTTGTCAACGTTTATTTTTGCCATTTAGTACTGTGACAGGTCGAGTAGCAAATATATATTTTATTTAGTTTATCGCTGCATCTCGCATATAGCAGGGAAGGCAAAGGGAATCTGGGAACCCAGTGTTAAGACACCCCGTTCCCATTAAGACATTTCTGTTTCCCATCTCAATGAAAACTTTTCATATTTCACTTCCTCGAGTAAATAATTTAAAGAGTAATTTTAAAAAGTTATTTATTTTAGCATAACACAAACAAATCTATAAAAAACTGTCATATAATAAATATAACAACTAGCATTTGCCGGCAGCTTCGCTCGCCTGATCAAAACGAAATAGTAGAGTTGTGTATAACATATGGAGCATTCTTAGTGCTCGTAGTAACTCTGATCGCAGATATTGTCATTAGTCGATTAACGTTATTTTATATGGTCTATAGTCTCCGGTGAATGGCGACGACGCAAAAATCTTTTTTTAAGTCGGGCGTTCGTTCAAACAATCTTGTCAGCTTTATAATATAAGTGTGCATGCATATTGCTATTCCTTATTATTCATCATATTCACTTTTTGGAGATTCGCAAAATAAACAAATTTGACTTGGTACATATAAGATACATAGATGTGTAAAGTAAGAAAATATGACAAATATAATAAGCAGTAACTTTTTTTTAATTTATATTTAATATAAAATTTTAATTTATTTCGTGTTTATTAAACTCGAAGTAACAAAAAAAAATTAAAATACTTTAAATTCTAATAATGTTTGAGTGAGAATCGAACCCATAACTAACGCGTGTACAATAAAATACTGCCCCACTGGCTGAATGGGCATTTTTATGTTAAACTATTAAAAGCGATACATGCAAATGTAGTGCATAATTAACGAATATTTCACGTAAGCGACGCAGTTAAATTTGAATGTGAAATTCAGTAACCACTGTGACTATGAAACAAAATGAGGAAAGAAAATACGCGTCAATAGCGAACGTTTAACAATTTCTGCACTGCTTCTTATCGTGGTAAATAACGAACGAAATATTAAATATATTGAATTACTTGAGGTAGTAAATTACTGTAAACGCGACAGTAGAAAGCTCGATACTCGAGTGTAGGAATAAATTGTTTTCGTTTCGTCTGCCTAGTAACAAGACAAAGCGCGACGTCGAGATCCTCATAAATGGCGCATGATGACGCGTAATGTCTCGAAAATAGTGCGAAAAGTGGAACACAGCGTGTCTTAACACTAGGTCCTGGGTCCGGTCCTGCTATATGCGGGACAGGCGTGAAGCTTGATTAACTATAAATATTATTAAACTACCTACCTACGGTGTGTAGGAAAAAACTGGGAAAGGGATATTGAAAATCTTATTTATAAAACCGTAAGCTGCAAAGTAGCGGGCATATTTTTTTTCGAACAAAAACAAAATATATTAAAATCTATAAAACATGAGGAAGAAAAAAAGATATTTGACGTCTTGCATTTACAATTAATTATAAATGTAACCGTTTAAAGAGCGACTGTCGCTGATACTGATATTACATTTATACCATTCTACTCTTAAGGGACATAAGGCCTGTTATACATTAAAAAAAACAATATTTGGCTTTGTTCTATAAGACAAGATCTTTTGTTAGCTTCGCAATGTATCCCGCATTTAGCAGATTAAGCAGAGTCAATCTAATGTTAAGACATTACGTTCCTTTCCATTCCAAGCAATTTTGGAGACATTACGTGGCGACATTCAACGCTGCACTTTGTTTTGTTTTGTTTTGAGTAAGGAAAATGACAATAATTCATTTCTGAGACCCACAACCGTCACGTTTCCAGTTAGATGCTGTTGTCACTACGCTACTATAGCTTTTACATTTTGATTTATCATATTTTATAATCATATAGAAACATTTAACAGTATTGTAAGATACTTGACAGTACAGTTAAAGTCAAATGAACTTTACATAAAAAATGTACTATCTCTTTCAAAAGCCAGCATTTGACCTCCATATCAAAGGAATGAAACCTCCACCAAAGAAACACAAGTAAATTCCTCTAAGAATGTGTATACAGCCTAAGGGTTGTATGGGGTGGTGTGAGGCAGGGGGTCTCTTGAGGGTCGTTTTGCATACAGATTGAACTGACCAGTGACCACGCGTTGCTACGTGTAACGCTAGCCACATGTTTCGTATTCAAATGATACGGTTTAAGATTTTGGCTAATATACATATACATACGTATATGGCAACATTTATATATATATATATATATATATATATATATATATATATATATATATAT
>DWAO01002372.1:0-16161 GCA_018230605.1 Heliconius congener | reverse complement strand
ACGGAGTGTCTTAACACTAGGTTCCCTCTGCCTACCCTGTTGTGTGCGGGATATAACGTGAAGCTAATTTGTTTTTTTTTAAGTAAATATAAAATGATCTATCACCATGTATTTCCTCATTTCTTTTATTTTAAAATGTATTAATGTTGTTTTAAAATGTATTACAATGGTCAGTATCTCGCCGAGCTACCACCGAGCTGCAAGTGGCAAAAGTTGATGTTATAAATTCAGATAGCTGTAACGAATTGTTGAGATGGCGAAGAAACAGAAACTGGCAAGGCTTGACCGACCATCAGATCTGTGCTGGATATCTACCTGGTGGCATTGATACTTGTCAGGTAAGTGTAGCTATAAAAAAAGCGTCTTTACGCTTTGTCGTACATAATAAAATAGTAAGGGGGAGAGGTTTTGGTGTTAGGACACTCCGTTCCTCACGTTTCACTTAAATTTCAAGATATAACGTATGGAGTGACGGAACTGAACGCCGCTAAGAAGCCAGGAAATGAAAGTAATAGAAATAAAATACCTTTCCTGATTTTACAGTCAAATAAATAGTTAGAGATGCGTACAGAAAACTAATATATTATTTTTAAAAAAATATTATTTTAAGGAAAAAATGTATGTAATTTTAAGTTCATACTCTCGTATATATATATTTTTTTTTGAGGCCAGTCATGGCGCAGGGGCTCGCACTCGAGTAAACGAAATATTTATTTACATTTATATTTTCATTTCTTCGCTCTGGTGTGAAAGTAAAGCGCAGCGTAGTTCCACCACTCAACACGCAATCCAGAATTCGGTGTAAAGTGGAGAACGGAGTGTCTTCATACTATTTTACCTCTGAGAGAGGAGGAGAGCGTGGAGCTGATTTAATTTGATTTAATTTTAATTTTGTTTGTATCAAAGGGCGATTCTGGAGGTCCCCTGCAACTCAAAATTAACTTAACGCTACAATGGCCAATGTACTTCCTGGTAGGAATAACATCATTCGGCTACGGCTGTGCGAGAGCGAATATACCAAGCGTGTATACTAGAACTGCCAGTTTCGTTGACTGGATAGAGAGCAATGTATGGCCAGATATGAAATAAATAAACTTTATTACTATAGTGTTGTTTTGTTTTATTAGATGCTATCTATATGTTAGTATTAAAATATAGTATGCTTATGTTATTTATCAATAATTATTTTAATTTCGAGTTCGCAAACATTAAGCTAAGCTTTTCATTTGCATGAGTGCGTGCCCACCAAAGAATAATCTGGTGCCTACCCCAGATAAAATTAGAAGACAACACTTACATGAAACTGTTCAAAGGACTGATCATCCAAAAAATATTTTTAGATACCCTAATGAACTGTAACAATTTTATTTGTAGGCAGAAAATTTTCATATAGTATTTATCATTTAACTCATATTCGAGATTTTAAAACTTCTTACGTATTTTTAATAGAAACATAGTTATTATATTATGCGTAACGAAGTATCCCACTTCTCCGCCAACGACGATGCAATTACTTCTTTTTAATTAGTGTCATCCTGATTTTTTTTATTAAGTTATGAAAATTTAAATAATTGGAAAATTCATAGAAGCTATGTTGGAATTCCTAAAGATTTAATGAAATTTATATTTTTCTACCTTCACGATGTACCTATCCAGCATTTATCAATGTAGACAAAAGAAACACATTGCAAAGGCATTCCGTTCTTCACTTTTCGCCGAAACATTGCTCGCTTTGTTTTGATACCAGAGTGAAGAAATGAAAATATTAAATAATTAATTTCTCCGAGTGGGAATAGATTCGGGAACTCGAGGGAACTCGGGGAAATGCTATTTTTTTCGAACTTTAGGTTAATGCTGTTAGAATTACTGGCTTTTACAAGCACACCGGGTGGATCAGGAAGTGGGTACTCTGTCCCTAAAGAAAATTTGGAAACAATGACTGGTTGTAAGGATGCCGACGGCGATAAAGGCGTCCCCTGTGGGATTCGAACCTCGGCTTGCAGCTTTCGAACGGACTGGGGATTTTTAAACAAAGCAGCTGCGACGTGAAGACGCGACTGGGGACGAATTAGACGAACTTATTCTAAGGAATAAATATTGTTCCCAGTCGCGTATTCACGTAGCGGTTTGTTTGCTTTAAAGTAGAGTAAATTTATTTTTATCAGTTTTAAAGTGTTATTCCACACTTAGGAAAGAAAAATACTTTGTAGACAATGTATAGAAATTTGAACGTTCGACTATGAACTTTCGAACGATTAGAACTTTCGAACTATTTGACTACGTGCCGTCCTTTGGCAACGTAAATTTTTTTATATCTCTTAAAAAGTACGGGAGGGTTTTATCATAGAATACCGTCGATTCGTCGCCTCTTACGGTGGCGTCGAGTGTGTCGTGTATATTTGGCGCTTGCGACTGTGATTGGATCTAGAAGGACGCTGCGAGGGCGTCGAATAGGCAGATGTGGATGAGAAGCGTACTTACACGTTTCCACAATGATAGGGGAATTTGAAATCTTTGTGTTGATCTTCGTTGCGTACGTCCCATAGGAATCCGGATGCAATATGAACGAATTTGTTTTGGACCTTAATATGAAGTTGGCTTTGTTAGTAAAGGTGAATCGCTGTATGAGAGGATGATTGAGCCATCGCATTGTTCTGGGTGCATACAAGGGGCCTTAAAATACTCCGTAAATAATAAATATAAAATTAGAGTTTGCTAGTATAGTAGTTTGCCCCAATTTTAAACGACCTTTAGGACGTTCTTAAAAAAATATTTAAATACGAGCGTTTCTACTTTAACGTAGGTGAGTGTGTACCTGAAATTGGCGCTATCTCTAAGTGGGCACCACTTTCAAATTAGTAAATACAGTCGACGCATACAGTCTTAACTACATATAAGAGTAAGAGATTAACCCTCAAAATTTCTACTTTGCTAAAATGACGGGGGCACTAGGATTTCAATTTATATACCTTTACTTTATTAATATATACTTCCCCAATCTGATATGATCTAATCACTGTGATTTATTTACCATAAAATTAGATATACTGTATATTAAGGGTATCATTTAATTTATAAGTCAAAATATGCTAACTTAAATTTAAAACTATTTTGAAGTAAAAATTTAATTAGTTAAATTTTGCCTACTCAAAGTTTGGTAAATCAAAAAATCCTATAATGTTAATCTTATTGGCTTCATATAAAATTTAAAACAAAAAAAATCTTGAGCTATATATTATTTTAATTTTACTATTAAATTAAAGGTTTACCCACCAGCACTCTCCGAAGCCGTGGTAGACCAGCAACAAGTACTCTTGAATATCCTCTGTATTAGTCCGCTTAAGCGCAGTGCGTACGACCCGTAGACTAGCGGGTTCATACACGAGTTGGACACTGCCATGGCAAAGAGAAGATCTTGGACTTGAGGTGAGACGCGTGACGCTGAATCTCTGTCTACCATGTACCTGTTGAAAATGGTATTTAATAAAAATAAATAAAAGATTATTGTTCTATAATTATTGTTCGATAATTGTGTTATCGGTTGTTATCTTAACACTAGATTCCCTCTGCCTACCCTGCTGTGTGCGGGATACAGCGTGAAGCTGATTTATTTATGTCTAAAATAATTGGAATCATTTTATTGTCCGTCTGTCAACCATTTATCACGTTATTTAATGAATAATGCTTTTTAGCTCGTGATGTGTCTATAGGTTAGAACTGTTAATCGTTATGATGGTGAATAACCCAAAGTCTTTTCGAGGTTCAGAGGCAGCAGTGTTAAGAAAGTGTGTTGTGTGTATGTTTTATGAGTTGTGAGTTTTATGGCTGCCAATCCGCGCGCCAAGAGAGAACATCCTATCTTCCTCCCCACTACAACTGCGTGTTATATACTATAATATACTATACTAGCTTCACGCTTTATCCCTAGCGGGGTAGTCAGAGAGAACGTAGCGCTACGCTACGGCAATATGGGTATTTTATTTGATTTTGCTTGTAAAAATTGTTGTATTTCATAGAAAAATCGGTATATCATATCAGATATAAAATATATAACCTCTTCTGTTAGTGAAATGCCCATAAAAATCAGCGCGGTCGTCTACACGAAGTTTAGCGCGAACAAACAAAAAGACATACAGACGAAAAATTGTTTAATCGAGTTTCAGTATCGTGTAAATAACTATAGACACTTGAAAAAAAACAGGGTTATTTTGAAATTACAGACACTTACATTTTATATATGTATATATATAGGTATAACTAGAGATCTGTTAGTTTTTATGTTTAAGTTTTTCTTTATCTTTACGCCTGTCTCGTGTTTTGCTTGGATCATGTGCCATGGATTATGGAACGTGTATTATCGGATTACAACTTACGATTTACGGATTACGAAATATGAATTCTCGATTATTGTATATGGATTACAGACAAAAAATTAAAAATTAAGGAATATGTATTAAGCACTAAGCATTAAAGACTAAAGATTAAGGGTTAACGACTATTTACTAAGGTTACGCATTACGGACTAAAGTATTTGGATTATGGATCTTGCCTCTCTCAACCTCGCATCTTGTCTAGAGAGCAAAAAGTTTCGTTCCCAAAAGTAATTTATTCCCCCACAGTGAAAATGGAACCCAGCAATGTCACAATTACAATCAAACGTTTTGATACAACCGCACAACGGCCATAAGCGTTTCCGAAAATACATATGTATATCAAATATTTACTTTTCCAAGAATAAATTTAGAAACACTGAAACCTACTGAGAAACTCGGAAAATCTCTATTTATTTTGTTGTTTAATGTAAGTTTTCTCGTTGGATTTGTACGTTGTTTTTCTAAGATCCATACAGTGAGACTGTTTCCTTTGCTATATAAACATGAACATATTAATACATATATATTTCTGTGTATTCCTTAATGTAGATATACTTAGAAATTACAGAATATTTGCGGAGCCAATAAAGAATAATGATGCGTACAAGTTTGTTTTATTATATTTGAAAGCAGTCGTGGCGCAACAAGCGTACGACTGTAGACGCTACGGGTTGTGGATTCGATTCCTACACAAGGAAATCAAATATGTAATATATTCTGTTCCTCGCTCTGATAAGAATTCCACAGAAAACGGGGAACGGTAGTTCGTCGTGGCGCAGCCGGCATACACATTGCATCTAACTGTAAACGCGACGGTTGTGGATCCTATTAGGGGGAATAATTTTTAATTTTTTCTCTCTGGTAAAAGACTAAGTGCGACGTTAAGTATCGCCACTCAACACGCAATATTTTAAAAATTGGGAACCTCAAGCTTCACAGCACAGGGGGTCCTCTAATTCCCTCTGCATCTGACTTTCGAAAATAGAAAGTTGACAATACTTGATGAAAGTCAGGTTAGAGGCATGACAACTCCCCGGAGAGCATCTATGAACAGGATAATGTCAGTGGTCGAGGCAAAAAGAGACCGTAGAGTTAAAGTAGAGTAAATATAAAGACAGCTTACCACATAGTGATAGTAGCGTAAGGCAACCAGCACAATGCAAATACTGTTACTATGATAACAGTCATGCGTAGAGTGCGACGCCTCGCCCTCTCCAACACGCGCCTGTCAGAACGCCGAAGACGAATAGAATTTATATTATGCACGCATTTCTCTGCAACAAAGAAAAAATAACTAATTACATTGCTAAAACTCTCTTCTTTTATCATTTTTTGTGATAGTTAACGGAATTCCACGCCGCTCTTTATTTACACAAACCTGCAAAGTTATGAAACATATCACGATTCTTTTTTCATAAATGAGAGTTGAATCCACATCTCTTAGGCGTTCAATTTGGCATACGTGCATAGAAAATAAATAAATATGTATTATAAAAATGATAAAGTAAATATAAACATAAGGAAATTGATTTTGTTACACCGATAAAATGAAAAACACAAAAGACACGCCACGCCGCATTGATTATTTATTCATTACTCATTGTATAAGAATGAAAAGATAATAACGAGAACGTGTACATTGTTTTAAAATGCAAACCATGCGACCAAAACAGATTAATATTGGATGTGATTAATAAATGTTATATGACAAAGAGAAGATTTTTTTTTAACATTTTTAAAGTGTTATTCCACACGTAGGAAAGAAAAATATTTATTAAGGTATTTCTCTTACCTAAGCGTGGTCCAGGTCTTGGACTAGGACCTGGCCGCTTTACAGGAGGCGTGGGTTCGAGTTCCGCTACGTTCAAAATTTTTATACATTTTCTAAATAAGAAAAAAGAAGAAAGATTTTTTGCATAATACATTCAGCGAAGTAACAATAAGCAATTTGCAAGAGTGAGTGGTAAGAGAGGCAGGGAGGAGGGAGCCTCCTTTAAAAATACAGTATCGATGACGGTGAAAATGCGGAGGGTATGTATCGATCACAGTGGATGAGGCGAAGAGGTATGTAGAGAGGTTTTTCCTTGTATGTAGAGAGATTTCTTCGCTCTGGCCAAGGCAAAAGCACAGCGTTGAGTTCTGCTACTCAACACGCAATGCCTCAAAAATCAGCGGAAAGACAGGAACGGAGTGTTTTAATACTAAGTCCCCTTTTCTTACCCTACTGTGTGCAGAATACAGTGAAGCTGATTTAATTTTTTAATGTTCCTATAAAAAAATATATCAAGATACGCGCTTGGTGGCACGTGTGTTGTGTTAATTTTTAGACAACCTAGAGACAAGACATTCTATTCTCCACCTTCTACCAAACTAGATACAGCATATTCAGTGACGAAACGTAATCCTGTACTTGTTCTACCAGAGTAGAATTATATTTGTAATAAAAAGAAAACTTGTAATGAAAAGAAATTAAACTAAAAAGTTTACTTTAAACCTAGCAAGCTTTACTGATCTTTAACGATCGAGATGTAGTACCCACTTATGAGTTACTTGTGGCGTGTCTTAGTGCTTCTTACAAAGCAATGTTAAAGGACTTATTTCTAAGTCGTATAATATAAGGCTTAATGGCACAGTTGGATGGACAGATGGATGATGGTTACAAATTATTTTTTTTAAATATTAATACAAAAATCAAAATGTCGACAATATTTGAAAAAAGTTTTCGATTTTATTTATTTCCCAAAAGAGGGGAGATCTATGTGCCGCACCCTGTATAACGTCTGATCGTAACCGCTGCGCTTGTGGGATCTGTTCCCATTCAAGGAATTATTTATATCCCCGCTCTGTTAACAAGACAATGTGAGGCATTAAGTTCCGCTACTTAACACATGGGAACATTTCGTTCCCAAAATTTTACATATCTTAAAAACAAGTTAGCAGTAAGTAAGTAGCAAGCCTTCTCTGCTATATGTGGAATTCAGCTTAATAAATTTGTGTGTCGGTCAGTATTTAATTTAAATTATAAGCCTCTTCTTGTTTAAGTGGAACAGGTTTAGCCAATACCCTACATACACATATGTATGAGTATCATATATCGAAAATAGGGCGAGAAAAATAAGCATTTTGTAAAAAAAAAATTATTTCTTACAATTCAATATATGTACTTATATTATTTCTACAAATGTATCTTTGTATAATATTCGAAATTTAATATCCTCCTAATGAAGGCAAATTTCTAATTAAATACGATTATCAAAGCATGAAAATTAATATTATATTTGAAGCTTAATATTATATTTGAAGTGTAGAGATATGACAAATTCTTAACCGAGTTCTATAAAAAGAGCTTATTCATTCGAATGTATTTGTTTTTTTTTATGTTTGTTACCTTAGAACTTTTGACTCGTGGACGCGATGTTGATTATCCTTTTTATTTGAAAGCTGATGCTTCTCGTTTGGTCCAATTTTAATTTGGTTCAATCTTGACAATGTTATCACATAAGTCTTAAAGTCTTACGAGGTATCTCGCAAAAAGTAAGATAAACAAAGAGAACCTAGAAATTTACGAAAATATTAAACACTTACTTTCCTCTAGTGGGAATCGAACCCGCAAACTGTCACGTTTACAGTCACTTGCTGGCGCCCCTGTGCCTCTAATTCCTGAGATGAAGATGGGCCTCTAATTCTTAATTTTCAATAATAATTTATGTTGATGTAAAAATATACTTGATTTATCGAGCCATTCAGACCGGTCGACCATAACACCGCGCTTTTTCTACTAGAGCGAGTTCGATTCCTATTTGGGGAAATTAATTATTTTTATTTCTCCAGACTATTATGACAAAGTGTTGCGTGGAGCTCCGCTATTTGACGCGCAATGCAAATAATAATAATAATTTTGCAAATAAGCATCTCAATGTCACAGAATTTAATTAAGCGCCTTTCACATGATATCAATTTAACATGCATCATGAGTAAAGATCTACTTCAGTTTTAATATACAAAAATTGGTAATTCTAGGCCAAAAGTTCCCAAATTAGAGAGACGCGCCTTCTGAAAGCGAGCGTAGAGACATGTCAAGGGTAGCATAAAGCGCTTGCATTTTAGAAAAAAATATATATTTGCGTGTAAATTAATTCCTTTAAAAGAGTACTTAATTAGTTATATGTTTAATTATATCAGTATTTAAAAGTATTTTAAATAATGTGCATTTTCTGTGAAAATTTCTTTTTAGTCAGTGGTGACAGCTGGTAGGTACAGTGGTTTACTTTGCAACAATTAACGTGAAACCAAATTCATATATGCTTGAAGGTGTTGTATGGACAGTTAACGAGCTATCTAATACAAAAAGAACTTTGGGTCAATAATTGGCAAAAAACTGCTTACGTAATACTTGAATGGCCCCTAAAGAATAATAAGCTCTCTGAGTATTATGAGACTTTTTAAATGTGACCAACACAACAACTCCGTACACCGATAATAAAAGTTACAAAAAACTAGCTTTATCCATCGACACGTTACGACAATGACGACATTAAGACAGTATATGGTATAACGAAAGGAGAATCTCATTTTTTTATTTTTTTTATTTGTGAGGACGAACAACTTTTGTTCCACTATCACGCTTTGTTAAAATCTATAACATTAAATTGCTGCATAGGCTACAATGATTTATGTCAAGATTTTATAAAGTTTATCTAGAAAACAAAGCGGGCGAAGCCGCGTGTCAGTCGCTAATTATATTATATACATAACAACACGGGAAAAATAATTATTTTCATTGTCCCACTCTTTGACAAGGTGTGACGTTGAGTTCCGCCTCTCCATATGCAATATCCAAATTGAATTGGGAACGAGTGGATAACGGTGTGTTTCGACTACTCTCTGATATATTTATTTATAAGGTTTTGCAAACATTTGATGTTATACAAACAGCTATTAAATATGCAATGCAATAATATTTATTACCGATCGAACCACTGGGATTAATTTGCGAATATCAAACACGTATATCTATTATAATATACATATGTATGTGCAATATACATATATAATGAACAATGTGTATTTGTACAATACACTCGTATATTAGATAGAAACGCCCTTTTTGTTCTTTGTTTAGTATTGATTGGTTACTTAAACCGCCGTTACCATGTGGCAAAGCAATTTAAGTACAGAAATAAACCTTTTCCAAGATTTTTCAGTTGAAAATATCAGTTTTAAAAATTAACTTAATGAGATTTTATTTTAAATATTTAGTTGTTTTTTAAAGTTTTTCATACAAGTTTTTATAACATTTTTCAAAGTATCTTTTAAGTTGCTATACGTAATATTCACGTAGGGCAGAAAGAACCTGGAAACCTAGTATTAAGACACTCTATTCTTATTTAGACACTTCCGTTCACCACTTTCTGCCGAATTCTGGATGCATTACGTGATAAGTGGAAGGAGGAGTCAGAGCCGCGCTGTGCTTCGTTTCCAGTATTAAATATTAAATATTTCATTTCCTCGAGTGGGAATCGAACCCGCAACCCATCCCGTTTATGTGCCACGGCATCCAACGACAATAATGCAATATAATAAAAAATATATAATATATAATTTAAATATCAATTTAAAACAAGATTAAGTTATTAATAGATACTAACTTATGCAATATTAAAACCCACACCCACTTCAATAAGAACCAATAGCTCAAAATAGCTTAATAATAATTACCTATTCTATTAACTAATACTATGATTTCTGTTTCATCCAATGCCTTACATACTCAGATCTATATATGCGGACAGCTAGTTAATAGAACTCCAATTAATATTCCATCTAACACATAGTTCCATGAAAATTACTTGAGAATGGAATTATGACATAGTACGTGTGAGATAACCACAGTTAGGTGCTGTTGACAGTACCTACCGCTAGATAGAAAACCGCTATAGCACAAGTTTCTTTACTAAATAATGGTTTTTATAGAATTTTTTCTTTTGCATTGTTTGTGTTTAGGAAAAAAATGTGATAGCAGTGATAGCAGCAGCCGACCATATTCTAAAAATTTTATAAATAAAAAACGTTATATAAATAAAGAATTGAGAAGAGAGAAAGAAATAAAGAATATACACTAGAAAGGAGCAGAAAAGGGCACGAATTTTTACGACAACTGTTTATAATTAAACGCCGTGACGAATGAACTTGGTAAAATTTATATTTTCTGTTCCAGTAGTGGTTGAATATGGGAATAATAAAACGAGCAGCGTCACGTTCTGTTTAGTTTATTCGACTGATCATGGCCAACGAAACTGTCTATTTATAAATGTTTGGACAATCAAATGAGCAACTTTTATATGGTAAATTTATACAATCATTAAAGTATTCTAAATATTATTTATTCAATTCAAATAATCTCTTATGAGCACTTTTGAATCGTCGAATGCACATAAAAACAAAAAAGAAGCTACCACCGTTTCAGAAGGCAGTTCTGCTGAGAAGAGCCGGAAGAAACTCAACAGTTGTTCTTTTATATAATGTATTTTCCATATATTATATAAATCAATGTGTGATTAATTAGTAGTTATAATTGAATTGAGAATAACATATTGTTTCTAGGTCTTAAAATAAAAGTTACACAACAGGAAATTGAATAATTCTATACAGTGTTGCTAGTGATATTTAACAGTACTTTTATATGTTAATCTTATAAAATATATAAAGTTAATGAATCTACTCAATTTACCAATTAGTGCCAATACTTCTTTTTTGTTTTTATGTGCATTATGTATAATTAAATTGATAATAACATACCCTTTTAATGTACTGAAATAAGTATATGATAATAGATAGAAATATTCCATATGGTCTTGCTCGTGCTGTTTCACATTTCTTATTCTTTCCAATTGACAGATTAAGGGTGTCCTGTTTAATGTTGCATACTATTTTCGTTGAACGAAAAACGTTCCTTCCACAAAATTAACCATCTTTTGTGGGTTAGGCTTTATATATTAGCATTTCGATCTATTGATTCTTCTAAGAGGTAATTCGATTATTTCGCTGACATCTTTCTATTATTATTAAAAATAAACAAAAATAAGTATCAGAGTGATTCTTGTAAATTTTATTTTTATTTTTAAACATTCTGTTTGTTTCTCCAATAAAAATAAATTTAAAAAAATGTAATTCTTGTTACCAATTTAATTTGTCGTACATTTATCACGAAACCGCGAAAATGTATCAAAGCTATGGTAATATCAAGTGGTTCATTGTGTATGAATTAGGGTCCCTTGTAGCTCAGAAGAAATCAAATTTTTAAGTCAACGCAATCAAAAATTCAAAATTCGCCGCGTAATTAAAACCTACAGGCTACTTCCAGTGCACCTACAGTTGACATTAAATTTGGCATGGAGTGACAACCTACAATACAAATAAAGGAAACATTCCGAACTGTAAACATTTATAGGCATTTCGTTCAAAGTTATTCGTAGTTATGTATAAATGTTGATGAAAAATAAAAATTATGTAAACTAAAATTGTTTTTCTGAGCTGTTCTTACACTACTTTATAAAAAAAATAATACAAAATCACACAGCAGGGTAGACAGAGGGAACCTAGTGTTAATACACCCCGTTCCCCACTTTCCGTCGAGTTCTAGAGGCATTGCGTGTTGAGTGACGGAACTCAACGCCGCTTTTTGCCTCGATACCAGAGCGAAGAAATGTAAATATAAATCGGAGTGACGATCCCGCGCCACGACTTGCCTCTACACTACTTTATTATTTTAAATAACCATCTTCACGCTGTAACCCACACTTAGCAGAGAGGTAGAAATTACCTAGTGTTAAGACACTCCATCCCCGATTTATATAATGATCTAAAAAAAATATTCGTTAGCAATTTTCACTTTTCGATTTAATTATTACAATTCAAATATCTAAACGTGGCAGTTGAGCACAATTGCATTATGTAAGCTCAATTTGCCTCATGTCACGTAGTAAACCTAAATCAATGTAAAAAAAGACTAAAATACTGCGTATGATAATATTATACGTATATAGGATACGTGATCTTCGTCATAATATCACAAGCTCCCATATCCTCGTCATAATATAACGAGCTTGTCTTAGTAAAAATGTTAACGTACATAATAATCTGGTTGCATATAATTTTATTTGTGCATTTGGATTTTGTTGGTGGCGCAGTGGGACGTTCGTGTATTCGATCCCCCATCGGAGGAATAAATTACTTTGTTTTTTCCTGTTTCAGAAAGATTTGTATTCTGATTTCCACTACTCAAGAAATCTCAAGGTCAAGTGAAAATCAGAAATCGATGTACCTTGACGCCAAGTTATCTCTGCCCACCCTCCTATGTGGGAAAAAGCGTGAAGCTGAAATTGGATTTAGCCAACTGCATGCATTATCCCGTCTCTTAGTTCTGCCTTTCACTTACTAACCTACCAGCATGTAAAATTTTCTCTTTCTAAGTATGTTCGTACGAGTACGAGCCCAGTCGTGATGTAGGAGCATAAAGTGTGACTGTAAAATCGACTGGTTGTGGGTTCGATCTTACTCGAGGAAATGAAATATTTATTTAAATTTGTATTTTCATTTCTTCGCTCTGGCGTCGAGGCAAAAACTCCTCCTCCAGATTTTTGGCGGAAAGTGGAAACGGAGTATCTTAACATTAGGTTCCCTCTACCTACCCTGCTGGGTGCAGGATACAGTGTGAAGCTGAAAAAAAAGATAATTTCGTCTGTACGGCTACGCGTTTGTAAATCACTTAGTAGCGAAATTATAGATGAATTGAAAATAGTGAAGACGGTAACAGAACATTTTATTATTGGTGCCTTTACCTAATGATGGAAATAGATTATATTACAATTGATGTATATTCGATGGGATAGGGGTCAAATAAACGCTAGATAGAGCGATAGTAGCACACCAATACACACTACTACCCGATGTAACAATATAAATAGTCAACAACAATATCATCGGCTTAGAATGTAAGCCTGCTAAATCTGTTTTTTGACGATATTCGCGCGTACATATTTATACCATACAAAAGCGTAAAAAAATACAAAATTTGCCTTTATGCTATTTGATATAGTAGAGAATACAAATCAATTTTCGATATTGTAAAAACCTTTAACCCAAACCTTTAACCGTTAAACACTAAGTTTCTCACGGAAAAAAGGTGCAGGCCTTTTTAATGAACTACAAATATACGTTTTAATGTTTTTATTGTCTATGAAATACTTATAAATTCTTACTTATTTTCAGATTTCTCGGGTCGTGCAAAATTTTATAAATGGAAGTACCCTATAGGTTTTGATAACGCGTCGAGTTTCATATAAAATGAAGCAAATTCGAGCAAAGGACTATATATAAAATTGAATATTTGATATAAATGTCAGTTTGATACGTCAACGCAATCTCGATAAACAGGTTCTTGACAGATGGACAGATAGACAACACAGTGATTCATTCACATACGACGGCAATTTCAAGAAAATGTACAATTTATGAAAGTTGATAAACTTAAGTATGCTGACGTATGCCTTCATTTTGTATGATATGAACTACAAAGTCAAATAATTTTATTCTAAATAAGAAGTTACTTGCTTCATTTTTTGATCGTCAAATAATTTACCACCAGTCCACTAAAGTTAATGCCTCAGACCTGAGAAGGACCGGCGCAAGAAACGAGGCGGGAATTATTTTTTTAAATCAATTACACACAATCACATTTTTACGTTTCACTTACAATTTAAACTTATTTCATTTTAATTTCAGATCCATACATCCCTTGACGGACAGCAAAGTGATCGTCCTACAATACGCGGGATACAGAGTGAAAGAAGTTTAATAAAGATTTATGTTCGCCAGTTTCAAAATATAAATACATAATGTATTGGTGTATATATAAATACTAAGTTGTCGCGACTAGTACGTTTGTGAATGTTATTTTGAGTGCAATTCACAATATAGAGATTTATTATTTAAAATATCAGTCAAACTAGTACTTACAGAACTAAACATTAAGAATAATGTAAATATATTTAAAGATCTTAATAATAAATCTCAGTACCTTGTAAAAAACGACACCATCTATAAAGTTAAGGCCAGTAATGGCGCAGGGTACAAGTGTACGACTGTATACGTAAGAAGTCGACATTTTCTCACTGTGGTAATGAGGTAAAGCGCGGCGTTCAGTTTCGCCACTCAATGCCTCTGGTGACCCCAGAGGTTCAACATAAAGTGGGGCGCGGTAGTGTCTTAATGGGAACGGAAAATCTTAATATCAAGTTCCCGAGTTCCCTCTGCGTACCCTACTATGTGCAGGATACAGCAAACAGCTATAAAAAAACATCTTTAAAAATGTTACAGCCTACCAGGCTAGCATATACCAGGGTAAAATTTCTATTTTCTACTAGATTTCTACTTTCTACTAGATTCCACTAGTGGCCAGGTACTCTGTTATCATCCCAAGTTCTAGACACTTCATAAGAAGTGGCAGAACATCGTTCACTTTTAAAAGTGATTCAAATTTAAAAGTACTTGCAAAAGTGCCTTTAAACAAATCGTGCCCTGGTGGCAGAAGGGTATGACTTTAACCGCGACAATTGTGGGTTCAATTCCAACTCGTGGGAATGAAATATTTATCACTTCACGTATTCCCTCACAGCAGGCTAAGCAGGGGCAACCTACTGTTATGACTTCCATTCCCAACTTTACGCCATATCCTGGAGGCATTGCATATTGAGTGGCGGCACTCAATGTCTCGAGAATTCGCTAAAAGTTGGGAATGGAAGTATCTTAATGGGAACGAATTGTCTTAACACTAGGTTCCCAGGTTCCCTCTACTTACTCCGCTAAGAGTGGGGTAAAGCATAGGAATAGTAAAAATATTCTAGTTAAGAATCAAATACGAAACTTAATGCAAATTTACATATAAAAGAAAATTTGAAGCGTTACATAACTCTTGCATTACATCACTTGAAGTATTTTCACGCGAGCGTATTTTGAAAGTTTCTCTTTCAACTTTAGAAAACTAAATATCTTAGCTTGTTAGAGTTGTTGTTAAATTCTTGTATGAAATGTGTGATGAAAAATGTATGTTAGCAGTAAATTTTGTTTAGTGTATGAAATTGTGTTATACGTAATATTAAATGGCCTTTAATATTGTGCTAGACTAACTAGCGTGCGACTGTAAACCCGACAGATAGCTTCGATTCCCACTCGAGGAATTGAAATATTTAATATTTTAATTTTCTCGCTCTGGTAACGAGGCAAAAAACGGCATTAAGTTCCACCATTCAACACATAATCCCTCCAGAATATAGCGGAAGTTGGTGCATGGAAATGTATCAATTAAAAGTTATATTATATATTATATTTAATACATGACAAACATAAAGAAGTAGTATATCTAACCGTCTCCATGTGTCAGTGAGGAAGCATGAGTCACTTAGCATACAATATGATTGAAAAGTGGGGACCGTTAACACAAGGTGGGAACCTTGTGTTAACGGTCCCCACTTTTCAATCATATTGTATGCATATAAATATACTCGACAAAAGGCGTGAAGCAACTTGTTTATATAAGATTCGCAACTGCCACTAACCGTGTTCAGTCAATCTATTGTTAATTTAAATACTCCAGATTTCCTTTGACCTCAGTATTTGCATAACTTCACGCTTTATTCTTAGCAGAGTAGCTAGAGAGAGAGAGAGAGAGAGACAGAGAGAGAGACAGAGAGAGAGAGAGAGAGAGAGAGAGAGAGAGAGAGAGAGAGAG
>DWAO01002371.1:0-16163 GCA_018230605.1 Heliconius congener | reverse complement strand
GCATTGCGTGTTGAGTGGCGGAACTCAACGCCGCGCTTTACCTCGACACCAGAGCAAAGAAACGGAAATATAAATGTAAATAAATATTTCACTTCCTCGAGTGTGGAATGAACCCACAACCAGTTGATTTTACAGCCACACTTTGTGCCTATGCGCCACGACTGGCCTCAATTTGCTTATCAAAAATTATGTTATAATTATAAATTTTTAACGACGCGAATTTCGCTTACAGATGAAAGAAGAGCTACATTTAAAGGAATTTTGAATATAAATTTAATTGGCATCGATACCGTATTGAAGACTGTTAGCCTCGTCGGTACAGTTGGCAGCGTCAATCTAGTTCTACAATCGTCTTCAAACAAATTACATCTTACAAGTGGTAATTAAACATTTTTTTTTGTACTGCTTTTAACTTTAACTTCTAATATGTAAATAAAAAGAGTAATATTAATATCTAAAAAGAAATAATATAACCCACAGAAGCGACAAAAATCAATTTATGCAATACTGGCACAATCGGCGGAACATGGGCTGTGAAATTTAAGAGTAATACCGGAAAGGACGGCCATTTTCCGTTCAAAGTGTCTGCCACTAAACTGGACATAGCCCCTGGAGCGGGGAAGGAACTGAGCTTGGTTTATACAGGACCACCAGATGTTGTGAGTGAAGGGTGAGTTAATTTAATCCTCTCTTTTTTCTTTTTTTAATAATTAGTTGGAGCCTTTGAGGCTCGGTGGGACAGCATTGGCTTTAAATGCGACTATGTAGGTTCGATTCCGATAAGTTTTAATCAAGTCCACACTCTGAGATCTTTTAAAATTTGCCTTTATTTAATATTTTGTGGTTGAATAATGAAGTAGATTTATATGTAACACATATTTTTTCTTTATATATTTTCATTTAATATTTTCAGTACTTTAATACTAGAAGATACAGCGACCGGCAATATCACAACTATAGATGTAGTAGGAGGTTCAGATAAGCCAAAAACATTTCCAATAAAAACTAACTATAACAACATGTCATGGGTTAGGGCTGGGAGAAAAGAGCTCAGCTTAAAGAATTCTACCAACAGAAAGATCCAGATTCGATGCCAGATTGTGGGAGAAGGTTTCATGATAGATGCTCCTGGTACGGAACAAAGAGGGACTTTCATGTTATCTTTTGGACCTTGTGAATGTAGACCATTGCCGATTATATTTTCACCAACTTCGTATATACCGTATGCGGCTGCTTTGCATCTGGTGTTTGATAAAAACAGCGATTTTTCTAGAAAGGTAAATAGATATATATTTTATAAATATATATTGTATTATATTTTTTAAGGCAGTTGTGAGTTGACTCCCACTTAGGGGTATGAATTATTTAATTTTCTCGCTCTAGTAACAAAACAAAGTGCGACGTTGAATGCCGCCATTCATCCTGACAGAACGGAATAACACTAGGTTCCTGCTATATGAGGGTAGCAGCGTGATTGTTTTTAAAAAGCTTTTTTTATTTATAACATCCACAGATAAAGCTGCACGGCTCGGACGGCGGCGGCGGCGCGCGCTGGTCGGGCCACGTGACGTACGGGCGCACGGCGCTGCTGCGCGCGGCGCCGCGCGCGCCCACGCGCCTCGCGCTCTACAACCGCGGCGGCGCCGCCGTGTTCGTGTGCGGCCGCCTGCAGCTCAACTGTATGTTGGTTTTTGTCTATTTCATTATTGAAATCTACAGTACAATAGAAGTTAGATTTTCTGAACTATTGCTCAATGTTCGTTTAAAAAATAAATAAACAAAAGTGAGATAACTCCTTCAAATAAAACTGTATCATTTATAATAAGCATCATAAAAACGTATCGTAAAGTAAATCATTAAATTATAAAAAAACTATTCTTATAACCACGGCTGTCGTGGCGCAGCGACACAATGTCCACAACTGTTGTGTATTCGATTCCAATTCGGGGTAATAAACTACAACACGCAGCATTGAGTTCTGACATTTAACAGAGCGAATAGAGTGTCTCAGCAGTAGATTTCTTTAACGTAGCTATGTATAAGCTAGACACAGGGTACCGTTATGTTGTCCACAGTGCAGTACCGGTCGCTCGCGCCGGAGGCGGCGCTGTCGGGCGCGCGGCGCGTGGTGGCTGCGCGCGCGCACCACGCGCTGGCGCTGCGCGTGCCGTGGTCGCGGCTGGAGCGGCGCGCGCGCGCCGGCGACGCGTCCGCGCTGGCCACCGTGGTGGTGCTCACTGGCCCCGAGCTCACTCGGCGCAGGATACTGAGGTAAAGTATAGCCGTGGAAGGGTTACTTCACGATAAAAAAAATGTATAATACACACCTACTAATAGTGTATGATATGTCTCTATCATTCTCTATCATCTAGTGGTTCAAAATTCCAAAAAAAATTAATTTCAATAATTCTGTTGGCGTGTTTTTAGTACTGAGCTCTATTTTTTTTAACTTATAATAAACTTTTTATTATAAAGAATACAAAAAAATATAAAAATACTTTTTCTTATCCAACTGACCGTAATGTTTGGCACTCCGTTCTCTCTGAATACCCCACTAAAGATACAGCGTGAAGCTAGCTTACTTTTAGTTTTATCTAATATATATTTTTAGCACTAAGGTGGGAAAAGAATCAATAACCCAATTATTGAATGAACATACAGCTAGCACCAACTCTGAAGTCAGTTCTGTTGGGAAAGGCCAACTTAATAGTAACTCTTTTTAATGTAAAATGATTCTGATTGTATTGATTTTTAACAATTGATTTTTTAACTATTCTCTGACAATGTAATACACGTTGTTAGTTATTGCCGCAACGTAAAACTATATGAATAGTATGACCACAAATAAAATTTGACCAAACAAATGACCAGGAACAGCTTTACATAAAGTTAAAGTGTAAGCGGTAGAAATAGAAGGTAAGAAGAATAAATGCGAATTCATTCTTCTTCCCTAGAAGAATAAATGCGAATTTAAAGGGGCACCCTTAACCTACACTTAAATCACAAGTCCCATTCAGTGCTCAACTTCACACTCACAGATTTTTTGTGTAAAAATATTGAATGTTGAAGGTTTTTTAGTTAGTTGAATAATTATTTTACTTCTTGTTGAGGCCAGTCGTGGCGCAGGGGCACTAAGTATGACTGTAAAATCGACTGGTTGTGGGTTCGATCCTTGAAATGAAATATTTATTTACATTTTTATTTTCGTTTTCTTCACTCTGGTGTCGAGGCAAAACGCGATCTTGAGTTCCACTCAACACGCAATACCTTCAGAACTCATCGGAAAGTGGGGAACGGAGTGTCTTAACACTGAGTTCACTCTGCCTATACTGTTATGTGCGGGATAGAGCGTGAAGCTGATTTATTTTATTTATTTGTTTTTTAGAATAATTAAGGATGAGAAGACAGGAAAGCTGGATCTGTCCTTACTGCCGGACCATTTGCAAGCGCTGGCAGAACTATTTGAAGGAGAAGACCCCTCTATGGATGCTCAATTTGATAACTTTAGTGAGAGCAAGGTAATCTAAGATTAAATGGATACCTTATTATGAAAATAGAATTGCAGATTTTTATTTAAATTTTTAAAATAATATTATTAATCAAATAAACAAATTGTTTGGTGCAAGATTGCTTTTCGCAAAATTATCGAGACATTGCGTGTAGTGTGAAGGAATTCAACGGTTCGATTGGTCGTGGCTCACCAGAGCTGGAAATAAAAGTAATTCATACTCAGAATGGGAATTGAACCCACAACCCTCATGATTTCAGTCGGGCGCTATCATGCTGTTAATTTTGTATTTAATATTATTTAAAATAAAAGAATAATAACATTCCGTTTTTGTCTAGGCGTGCCTAAACGAACTGATAGAAGGTATACACGAGCTCACAGCCCAAATTGATGTTCCACAAGACTTTGAAGAGGACAATACAATACTTATAAGTGACGACACAGTGGTCGAGCACCACACGCTGTGTGATTAATTTAGTTTTATTTATGTATGGCTGGCCCAGTATTGATAACAACTTCAGTTTAAATAATAACGAATTAATCTTAATATATTTTGTGATTTGGTCATAGTTACTTATATAGATGATTTTTTATTTTATTTTATAAGAAGTATCAGAACCTGTTATTTTGCTCAGTAATCTATACTACACATGTGCAGTGGTGTTGTACTTAAATTATTTTCCGTCCTAATTTATGACAAACTCTATGAATCTTTTGACTGAACTCAGTACTAAACTCAGTTACTACTCTTAAGCTTGTTTTTTTTTAAGTTATATTATGACATGTAGCCTCAATTTTAATTTATGTATGTAGATGTAAATGTAACAATAAAAAGCATTATTTTATTTCATATTATTTATTATTTTCTTAACCAGTATATTCCAATCGTTTTCCTATTTTTTTTTAAATCATTGTATCTAAAAGATTCCGCTGTCAATCGCAGTTCTGTTAGAAATGACTCTTTAAAAATATTGCCTACTACTTATAAAACTAAAATGCGTTTCACTTATAATAAAAAAAAAAGTCCTCGTACGCCGCAAAAAATGATATTTATATACAGCACTAACAGTACATAAAATTAAAATCGATATTCTTCACTTAAACATCATACATTAATCGTATGTGCCCTTTGGAACGAGCCCCTAATCGATATAGGAATAAATTAACGCTAATTTGGGCTTTAAACAATATATGAAAAAAAGGAAACAAAAATCGCATCCGGGGGCTTATTCTAAAGTGGCGCTTGTCGTCAATACATCGACCTTGGTGTATTTTATGTTATCATAATTATAATATTTTCTTAAACAAAGAAAAATAATCGACCACGCTTCTTGCACTCTGCACTCGTACGTCCCTTTCACTCGCATCACGCACACTCACGTTGCATTTGGCAGTTACCATAGTTACTTCACACACGTCGATATTCACATAAAACTCATTATATTAAAAAATAACGCGCCATTTGCCGCTTCAGCTTGGCTATTCAACGCAAAGTTCGTAAAGCAAAGAGGTAAAATGTGAATATCGACAGCAAAAAAGTGATCTTCACACGATGTCTACTTGCCGTACATTCTAAATACGAAACAAAAAAAATATCTTATTGAAATGGAAGTACTTATTTTACATC
The DNA here is from genome assembly GCA_018230605.1 of Heliconius congener. Taxonomy (NCBI): domain Eukaryota; kingdom Metazoa; phylum Arthropoda; class Insecta; order Lepidoptera; family Nymphalidae; genus Heliconius; species Heliconius congener. The sequence continues at coordinate 11,028 of DWAO01002371.1, read as the reverse complement.
GATTCGATATAACTAATTTGCGTTAAAAATGGCTGACATACTCGTTAGAAAACAGTGCCCTGAAAATACTATATATTTGTCATAATTTATTGCGTTACACCTAATAATCTAATGTCACCGTAGAAGACTAAAGAGGATAAGAAGAGAATGATCAGAAATGGCGTCTAAAATCAGGGTCGTCTCGGGCGACACGTATAATAGTTAACATCTCTAGTGACATTCACAGTTGATATATCCCAAAGGAAATGCGTATCGTAGATATATACATCACACAATCACACGTTTTTACAATAGGAATAAAAATCCTAAACTAAAAATTAAACCAGTCACTTAAAGAACTACAATGTACGCGTAGTACGTAAAATTGCCAACTTTACACTGGCCTGGGGGGTCTGTATACTTGCAGTTGATCTTCTAAAATATTCTTAACAAGTAAACCCGATGCAACGAACGTGCACCGTATACTATAAGAGATCAATATGGCTTCGATAACATTGCGTTTCGTACAGTTACAGATTGGGAGTTACAAACAAAATTTTGGTAATTATTTACTGCCACGTCTAACTTATAATATAAATATCTTTTACAATTTGAAAAATGTCGATTGTGACGGTATCGGAATAGTACCATATTCGCCCACCACTCGAACGTCACGTTTTTTTTCCATTCAAATAAAGCTTATCCACAAGAGAATAACTAAACACAGTCGTTTTGCTTACCGCTTCATTTCTGTACGATTAAAAATGATTCTTATTATGAACATAATTCATTACATTAGTTACGTAACATGAGTTAACCTTATGTTAACTACTATATAATGTGAAATTTATATAATGTGAATATTACTATTTAAAGATATTCTTTTAAATAATAATAAAAAAATAAATCATAATAATCATGTAGAATCATTTATAACCGTTCACATAATAATAATTATTATTATATGATTTAAAATGCAACTGATGAATAATATTTGACAATGGTGATGCATAAAACACATAAATATCACAGATAGTGTAAAAAAAAAAAAATGTATCCTCGTTGGAACAATGCGTGTACGTGTCAAACAACAACACTAAATACAATAAAAAAAAAACAAAATATTAGCTGCAATCTATTTAGTTGGAGGCCATCCATAAATTACGTCACACGTCTCTTAAAGTGACTTGACATTGTGTGAAATATCGAGATATTATACTTCAGAACATATTATACAAGCATAATTTCAGAATTGATGTTTTAATTCAATAATTTCTAGATGTAAAATTGCTAAATATATAACGTCACACTATGTAAGAGTCTCACAAATATGACCAGCTGTGACAAGGCTCGGCAAGGAGTCAAATTTGTGTGACGCAATTTATGGACGGCCCCATATAATCAGCGTTGATTTTACTTCTTAATTTACAGTAAAGCTAGTTGATTAAAATTTTGTACGATTTTTGCTAGATTATTTGAAACTAGCGTTAACGTTTTAGCTTTTACATAACAGCTTCAATATACAGAGTAGGTCTTGTGATTAAACATAAAGCGATGGGAAAAATTCTTGCATAATTAATCAAATACCTCTTGATGTGTGGAAGGTTGAGATTGTCATGTAGTTTCACTCATAAGATAATGTTTGTACTAATCGATTAGAGCAAATCATATGTGAATTGACCAGCAAATATAAGCTTTACATTTACAGGTGTAAATTTACACAATAATATTCTATTGCTCTTGAGTCTACAGCGCTTGAGATTCATATATTTCCTATAGTGAGTAAATATTATCTGTTCTCATTGACGTCAATTGGACACCGTTTAGTCTATGTCGTAGTTGCAGTTAGTCTAGGGCGTGGGCGTGGCGGGCTAGGGCGGGCAGGGCGGCTAGGGCGGGCGGGGCGGCTGGCCCGGCTAGGGCGCGCGGTACAGCAGGTAGGCGGTGAGGGCGGGCGGCAGCGCGAGGCGCGAGGCGGCGGCCCGCAGGCGCGCGCGCCCCACGCGCTGTCTGATCACGCGTCTGCACAGCTCCATCAGAGGGAGAGGTTCCGCTGTGGAACATTGTATATATTTAATTAAAAAATAACTCTATTGAGACCGTGGATGCGCAGCGGAACATCGTAAACGCAACGGCTGTGCGTTTGATTTCTCTGGTAAGAATTGATAAAGCAATGGCTACATAATTCGGAAAGTGGGGGACAGAAATGTCTTAATTTGAACCGAGTGTCTCAACACAAGGTTTCACGCGATGACGCGCTTTGCCTCGTTACCAGAATGAGGAAATGAAAATATTAAATATTTTATTTTGTCGTGTAGGATCGAACCCATAACATGTCATGTTTACAGACACACGCTTATTTCTTTGCACCACGACTGTCGTCTTAAGCTATTTAAAGCCGACAACAAAACTCTTAAAACAAAATAACAAGTACTCACGATCGAGCCCGCCAATATACTTCATAGTGATCTCCGCGTGCCCCCACACGGCGGACACGATGGGGTACAGCGTCTTGCCGCGCAGGCCGCGCGCCGCCACGCCCAGGTAGCGGCCGTCCGCGCAGAAGGCCAGCGTGCCCTCGTCCATGTCGAGCACCACGAGGAGCCGGTCCGGCACCAGGAACTGCTCGTCGGGCCGCAGGAGAGCCGGGTAGGTTGTGCCGCTGCCACCTGTTCCTTTTGCGTTGTGGAATACCTGAAACGAACCGTAATGTTTTCGTTTTAGCTTGACGTTGTATTTCACATATAGGTACGCAAAGAGAAGTTTGTGCTCCCCGCGTTCTGCTCAATTTTTGAGACATTTGTGTATACGGATGCGGAACTTAACGCTACGCATTGCCTATTTACGAGAGCGAAGAAATGAAAATAATTAATTCCTCCATAACTGTCGTTTTTATGACTATGATAAAATTAATATAAAAATTTAAAGGGGGAAATAAATTCACGAACGATAAACTAATGTGTTGAACCTTTTAAATTAGAACTTATATGAACATTCATAAATAATTATATCAAAACATAATCTAAAAAAAATAATGAAAACTAATGCTTACACAGCTGACCTTATTTCTGCCCAAGTCCCAACCCCAGCTCTGATCCGTGGCGCCCACTAGGCTCTGGTAGCCCACGGAGTGCAGTGGGGCGTGCGAGGTGGCCACTCCCACGACCGCGTGCGTGCCGCGCTGCCGCGCCGGCCACACCACCTCCCAGCAGTGCAGGCCGCGCGAGTAGCCCACGCGCCCGCGGATGCAGTCCGTGCTCTGCGCGACCGGGTGCCGGTGGAATGTTAACGCGTCTTCTTCTTTTACGAATATGTTTAGTGATCTGGAAAGATATCATTTATAAAATTATTTTTTTTTAATGTGAATAAAAAAGAAGCATTTGAAATTACATCGAGATGTCTGCATGCACATGTTAAATCATTAAAGGTATAAGCTGGCCTTCACGTCCACAAGTCTTACAAGCACTTAAAATTACACAATGTGACGTCAGGGTTGTTTTAAATTATTTAATTACGAAGACCTATTGACCTGTAGTTTTATAGATATAATAACCTCGCTGCGTCAAATATGTACGAGTTTGATTCGATTTACTCCGAAAATGGCAACCAACAAGGACATCTCTGCGAAGGTTAACAAGCCATAAGATTGCTTTTACAACTAGTTTTTGTCAATAATCGGCAACAATTCCATTTGAAATCCTTGGGCTCTCTAATTAAATAAGGCGAAATGTTAATCGTCCACATTTGGCTTATATTCTGACATTAGCCGTTCACTTTAAACTAAATCTATTAGCAATAAACTGATATATTTAAGATCAATCTGGAGATGCGATTTTCATCCATAAATTCCATCTTTCTGTGAATCTCAAACTTAAGAGATTTATACCTGTCATCTGGATTCCAGGCATGTTTGAGCTGCGTGTCAGGATGCGCGGGCGGCGCGTCCAGCAGCGCGTCGAGGCGCGCCGGGCGCGGCGGCTCGGGGGCCAGCTCGCGCGCCACGACCGCCTTGAAGGGCGCCGGGCACTCGCGTGACACCGACTTGACACCGCCGGAGAGCTTTTGCCCCATGTTCATGCCCCTGCAGCGAGTGCGGGCGCGCTTCGGCAACGCCTTGAGGCCGCTTCGCCTAGCCTCCTCTGCGCCGCCGCCGCCCGCGCCCCCGCCCCCGCCCCTCACTGAGCGCACCCCGCTCTTGTACCTGAAACGCAAAAAATACACTTTTAGGATATTTATTTATGGAGACGGAATATACAAACAAGACAATTTTATCATACTACTACTTGTTTACTTTTCGATTATAAAAAGAGAGAGACTGATGGCATTTAAAAATTATCTATTTCGCTTGCAGATACTATTTCAATTTAGTAACAACCACAAGAACCATTATTTTATTTAGACAAGCATATCTAACAAAAATTAGCTATACTTCCAAGTCGCTTTAGTTATCTAATATTTGTGTAAAAGAAGAAGAACGACAACAAGTTTTCTAAAGAAGAATTATTATACTTTTTCAAATCCAGTCGGTGGTCCAGAGACCACGATTCACAAATTGAGCAACATCACGTAATTGTGCACGTTACGTTAGTTACTTAATTTCTTTGGTCGTGAAACTGGTTGCCGTGTGATTAGAACGGTTGCTATTTCATCACAGCAGCAGATGCCAGCGGGCGTCGCCGGCGTGCTGGTATAGAACGCGCATCTTATGTAACCACAGCGACCGTCTAACCGTGAAAGTCGCCGTTCAAAAGCCAAGGTTAACATGGCCCTGGTGCCTCGCTCTAACAACACACGCAAATGTTGTCTACATAACCGCATCTACTGAGTTTTATAATAGTGTATGTATTTATTTTTTTCCTATACAATGATGTCATGTAATTGAGCGGCAATGTTCTCGTTTTGTAAGAGGCGTTTGGATTTATTCAAGTTTTCAAGTTTGACCGGCCGTCTGTTCTAGGTTAACATGTCAAAGTCGAAACAATTGCAGATTATGTGCAAAGGCTATTATTATTGTTATGTTAGTCCTCGTCATAAAATGTTTGATGGGAAGGGACGGTAAGAAGGCTCGCAAGCTACAAGGTCGTCTGCCTTTGCGTCGCCTACAGCGGTGGTATAACAAAAGCGGGAAGTGAAAGGCAGTGAATGTGTCCCCTCCCGTCGTGTCACCTCCGACCGAAGTAACCTTTCAATATACTAAATTGTGCCATTATAACAATAAATTGAAGATTTTCTAAAATTAATTATTTACGTTCAATTCAGAACAGAACATATATTCCGAAAATTATAAATAGCTAGTATTAAAACTACTATAGCTTAAATTCTAGCAATTGATAATTTTTTTTCAGTTTCACGTTATTTCGTTACGTTCATATATATATATATATATATATAGCAGTATAAGCAGCGAGAACCAATTTTTTAGTAACTTCCTTTTCCAATACCCGCTCGAATGTTTGGGAAAATGAAAATGACTGAGTGGAAATTGAACTATAAATAATTCGATTACAGGCAAATGAGAATGTTTCTCAATTATTTTATTGCATTATTAAACTCAACATCATTAAAAGACAGTTGAAGGATAGAACATTAATCAACCGTAATTTTTGAGTTGTTCCGTGGGAACGTACCGGGCTGAGGTAGCATACAACATACAATAGACTGCGATAGATAAAAATCAGAATGCAAATACTTATTTGTTATAAGAATATAAAAATAAATACAAAACCTGAGTGCGACTGTGTTCAGCATAAGCGTTCACGCTCGGTAAGAGGTGAATGGAATTGAATGTTGCTAGGCCGACTACATTAACGTGTGCCAGCGCGCACTCGAACAATGAACTAGGCAAGTGACGTATTTCAGAAATAGCAATGGCGTTGAAAGTATGTTCCCTTGTCAATTTGTTGAGCGGCCATATATTTTAAGATTAAATTGAAGTTGAAGTAAACAAACGACAAGATTTATAATATAAAAACAATAAGTCATGTTTCGTGTTAAATGCAGCGGATATGACTAACTAGTGAATTGCACTGTATGTACATTACTTGAATGCAAATATCTTAAATTATTAAAATTATAACAAATTCATAGAATGTTTTCTATACTCGGTAATCTACAATTTTCATATTTTTTTAAAAGTTTAGTTAAGTGAAGAACAAGTTAATGCTATCAGCTTCACGCTGAATCCCGCACACTGTAGGGTAGGCAGAGGGAACCTAATGTGGAAACACTCCGTTCCCCACTTTCTGCCAAATTCTGAAGGCATTGCGTGTCGAGTGGCAGAACTCAACGACGCGCTTGTCCTCGACACCAGAGTGGAGAAATGAAAATATAAATTTAAGTAAATATTTCATCTCCTCGAGTGGGGATCGAACCCACAACCAGTCAGCTTTACAGTCACGCTTCGTGCCCCTGCGCCACGACTGGCCTCATTAATGCTAACAATTATTTCTTTAGTCAAAAAGTGTAGGTACATATAAATAGAATTGTTCATAACAGCTCGCGCCTATACGGCAATCTACTGAGTCAGGACTGACGGTCGACGCTGGGATACGGCATGACCTAAGTGAAAATCAATGCATTAAGCTTAACAGCATTGACTGCTTTACGGCTTTGGCGCGCTGCTGCACAATAAATCGTTCACACTTGACATATTGGTAATCCCTGACAATTGTAGTTGAACGAAATATATAAATCAAATAATAAACATATAGATATTTGACTAATCAATACAGAAACAGGAACTCAGAGGTGATTTAGATGTTATTGATAGCAAAAAATCTATAGATTATAATTCGAATGGTTAACTGAGTCATAATTTCAACACGCATTCTCAGAACAACAATATAGATGATAATATATTATAAGTTCTCAGTAATGGGATTTATAGTTATTTTCCATGATCAAATTTTACAAAGTTTATAAGGTAAATAAATAAATTCAAAATATTAGACATAAAACGAGCTATATAGGACTATACGTTGATTGGGATCGTTTCGTTTGTAACAAATAAAAACACAACTCACAAACGAAATTGAACGACCTGAAACAGAATTGAATGCTGGGCTGATGGCGGCTGAGGATTAATTATTAATTGAAATGGAATACGACGGTTTGTAAATTATTATTTCAACTTTTAATGCAATATTCTAATTATAAAATATCAGCTTTACCGATTTAAAGTTTATAACTAATTTGAACGGTGTATAAAAGTTTAGAAAGTAATCAATATCTTTGTTCTAATTAATAGTTTTTGCATATGCATAGGAAAATTAACAAGTTGCCAGTTTGTTGATTATTCCTGTGAAGAGTTGAAAGATGACGTTGACGCTGACAACGGTACCCAGTGAATGTTTGCAAAGTCTTCATAATGAACATGGAAAGTTCAAGAGTTAAATTACAGCAAGTATTGTCGCACAATTCGCACAATTCGAAACGCTCGGAGAAAGTGCCGACGGAAGGAGGGCCGCCTTGCGAAAGATCTTGAAGAACTCCTTATAAGGGGGCAAGAGTAATGAAAAAATTCAACGCAGACTTTCGGAAGTAAATATATGTATTGAGATTAACGTGTCTTATCCTACAAAGATTGTACTAAGATGACTTAAAAGGTCGATTGTTTGCCAATCTTTAATTTTGGGATATAAAATCATTTTATCATACTGTCCGTCTATGGTGTTATAATTATGTACATTAGAAAATTATCTAGAATCATTAAAACTGGTATACTAAATCACTACTTCATTACTTATAGATTATCTAAAGAGAAAATATTTTGACGAGAGAACTCTTATTATTTAGTATTGTTATCATATCCACTTATCGATTACAAAAATCATGAACATATAATTTACTTATAGGTTATCCAAAAAGACGAAGACTTATTCTTTTTATATAAATTAAAAATAAAGACGCATTTAAATTTAATATTTCCCATCACCTTGCGAATTTGTTATTAAAATTTGCATTCGAAACTTTGCCAGTATTATCTTCAAGTTGATAAGCTACCACACTTCAAATATTTATATTTATCTAGCGGCTTATACGCCCTCAACAACTTATCGGAGAACTTTAACCTTTACAAATTTATTTAATAAATATTAACATTCTAGTACTTATTTATATATTACGATCAAATTAGATTACTTGGTTCCATGTTAGTGAAGTCTAAATTAGTGTAAAAAATATATCGTCGGCTTAGAGTGTAAACCTGCTAAATGCATTAGTTTTTTCGTAGTGTACATTTCTATACCATTTGAAAGTGTAAAAAAGACACAAAATTGACCTTTATTATATACATATAGAAGAAAATACAAAACAATTTTCATAATTGCAAAAACCTTCGAATAATATATATACAGTTTTATTAAAAACGTCTCGTCTCTCTTGGCAAATTTCTAAATTGGTTATTAGCTGGTTTACACTCTAAGCCGACGACATACGTCGCGGTCGTGGGTTCAATGTATTTTTGTTTCAAATGAAATTAACCGATGCACTATCTCTTGTAGTATAACAATTAAATAATCGCTAGGGCGTGTCGCGGCAACCTTGTGTCCGTTGCCGCGTTGCAACAGGCCTTGTGTCAAGGAAAAATCCACTTGACAGTTTCCCTGGCCCTGAACGATCACTTGTAAACGCAATTTTCGCAAGAAACTTTTCTATTGAACATTCAAAATCTATAAATGAACTGTTACTTATTGTTAATTTTGGACTAATATACATATTATAAATATTCTTTATATTATAAACCTATTTTTTTGATGTTATTACTTAAATATATTACGTGTGAAATAATGTAAGCACGTGCTTAATAAAATATATAGTTAAATGATCTTATGATCTAAAAAATAATTTAGCTTCACGCTGTATCCCGCACACGTCAGGGTAGGCAGAGAGAACCTAGTGTTAAGACACACCGTTCCCCATTTTGCCGCCGAGTTCTGGAGGCATTGCGTATTGAATGGCAGAACTCAACGCCGCGCTTTACCTCGACACCAGAGCCAACTGGTTCCCAACCAGTGGTCCTTAGAAGTCCGCGAATGATTTTAATTTTGTGACTGGGGATGGTAAAGCGAAGTTTTTGTTTCATTATCACCGTTAATTTTTTATTATGCAAAGTGGTCCCTGCTACCAAGAATAATATAAAAGTGGTCCTTGATCAAGAAAAAGTTGGGAACCCCTGATCTAAAATATAGATACGGACGGAAATTCTTGGATAATTGTGATATACCTATACTAAGAAATTTATATGACTGACGCATGTTGTGTTGTCAAATCACAATATATCATGTAATATTATTAGATATTCAGCAGCATATGATCAGATGATACAAGAAATATTGCCTATTATACGGGTGGTTGCATAATGCGACAGTGACGCGTGCGCATGCGCATGGCTGTCGTAGTGCATGTCAAGGATGCGACAACAACTAAGGTTTATTCAAATGATGTTTTAAAAAAAGATATGTCATTTGAAGTTGATTTGAATTAAATAAATAAATCAGCTTCAAGCTGTATGCCGCACACAGTAGGATAGACAGAAGAAACTTAGTGTTAAGACACTCCTTTTCTCTCTCAATTCTGGAGGCATTGCGTGTTGAGTGGCGGGACTCAATGCCGCTCTTTACCTCAACACTAGAGCGAAGAATTGAATATGTAAATTTAAATAAATATGTCATTTCCTCGAGTGGGGATCGAACTCACAACAAGTGGAGTTCACTGTCATACTTTGTGACCCCGCGCCACGACTGGCCTCTCTGTATATAATTAGATACGACTAAATAATATAAGCCTTAAAGAATCAGTTTTCGTCGATTACACATTCTCTTGGCGAAGGAAAGGTCTAACTAATGCTTTTATCGCTTGTGTGCGGTTGAGATAATGAATAGATGTCAATGTACTTTGTGGTCAATAGTCAATACCTTTTTAAGAAAAAACTGGTTATTCAGGAAGTTTTATTCTTTTAAAAAAAACTCAAAGTAATTAAAGTAGTTTTATTTAAACATAAGTTTATTTTCGACTGTAATGTTTTTATTTAAATAGTAACTACATCAATTCAGGTTAAATTTTTGCTTAATATATATAACCTACCAATAAATTATAATATAATAAGTTAATTACTACTCAATAAAGTTTTGAATATTTTTATGTTATTTATGTTTGGCGAATTATAGAATACTTTTTATAGATACAACGCAATCGATTGGACATTGTTACTTAAATCATTTACTTGTTGTTAAGTGAAATTAAATATTGCTTTTTATTTATTTGACTTTACGTAGGTTTACGAAATTTTATTCGAAATATTTTTTCTTGTTTTTCCTAAAACTTGAATAAATATCCAAACATTTTATCTATATAATGTTTTTTAAGAACATAATCCTATTAACAAAGCCTATTATTTCTACCAGTTTCCAAAATAATTCAAGTTAAAATAGAAATATTTTATGGAAAAAAAAACTGCTTTGTTCATTGTACACGCAAGTCACCTAACTGTCAACTATCTTAGCTAGGAAGTAGTTAGGCACAATGTGCTTAACGTAACAAAGGCAGACAAATAAGGTAAACAAATAAAAAAAAACAGTAATTTCAAGCCGCAACAGCGAATCGTATTAATCAATGTTTTCTTCACTAGTTGTATCCCGCAGCCATCTTCCAAATCTACTATAGATTGGGCAGTGGAATCTAGTGTGAAGACACTGCATTCCCGTTAAGACATTAAGAAAAATTGGACGTTGTGTGGCCGAAGAAATGAAAATATTTATAAATAATAATCCATTCCCCCGAATTTGAATCGAATCCACAACCGTACCGTACGCTTATGCCTCTGAGCCGAAACTGATATGAACGATGTACATTGATCATATTAATCAACGTGTACATGAGTAATAGTCAATGTTTATGTATTATGTGTGGTGATACTGTTCGGTGATTAGGGCGCACGCGGCCGCGCCGGTAGCCGGGGGCCTTGACTGCAATGCGCGCGCGCCGTAGCGTGTCAAGGGAGCGCTGCTTTCGCCGCCACGCCTGCATCAGCTCTACATAATCTTGTTGTGA
>DWAO01002370.1:0-16165 GCA_018230605.1 Heliconius congener | reverse complement strand
TTAAATAAATATTTCATCTCCTCGAGTGGGGATCGAACTCACAACCAGTCGGTTTCACAATCGCACTTTGTGCCCCCTTGGCCTCTGGCTTCTCTAAATATAAATCTATAAAGCAAAATACGAAATAATAATTTATATTCATGTTACGATTTCATAACTATAGTTAATTAGAGTTAATTTAGAACTAATTAGATGTGAGATCAGCCGTTGAAGTAATCATAGCCCCAAACGATGCACCATCGATCATTAACTTGAAGTTTTTCATGCATCACGTCAGACAGAGATTGGATGAGTACTCTGTGTCGTTAGCTGTGAAAGATGGAGCTCTCAAATTTTTATAATTCGTCTAACTGTAAAGTGTCTTGTGGGTTCGATTCCCGTTCAAGGATTGAATTGTTTTGGTTTCCTCGCTCAACGAGACAAAGTCGCAAGATAAAGCGCAGCGTTGAGTTCGGCTAGCCAATATCAAACGTAATACAGAGCAGAGAAAAAAAATGTTTTATTAAATTATTTTGTAAATATATGCTTATTCTATTTACAATACCGATATGTACGATGTTATTGCATCAATTTAAAATGCATAATATGCATAAATTAGTATTGAATTTATGCAATAAAAAGATACTTTTTTTACTTTGATATTTTTGAAAATAATTAATTCATAGTAAAATGCGATCTATAAATATATTTTAATAACTTAATAACTAGAACTCAATCTCCATTCTAACTCAATACTAATTGACTTGAACGTAACTCGAAGCTTTCATAGTTTTCCTTAATCCTTAGAAAGTAAAATAAGAAATACTCAATAAATCTTGTCCATTAGCGACATTCCTGTTAGCTGCATCACCGATGACGCACCCTCACCTGCAACAAAATAAACATAATAAATACCGAGATGCCAGTGGGATAAGTGATTTTAAACGAGATCAGAATTCTCGGAGCGCCTATTTCTAAATAATTTTTTATATATCGGATACAGTTACATTTTTGCAATTTGTGATTTTAAAGGAATAAGATAAGTGTTACGTCACTATCTATTTTTGGTTTTTTAGGAGACATCAGAGACAGACACCGCAACTTACGTACGAGAATCGTTTTTTCTTCAATTCAGTCCCAAGAAAAGTGATATACAGACAGTCTGTATATCACTTTTCTTGGGATCCTTAATTATAGTCATTGTATTTTATGTCGGCGTTCAGTTCAACCACTCAATACGCTTCTCCAGAATTCGTCGGAAAGGGAAAAACGGAAGTGTCTTAATGAGAATGGAGCATCTTAACACTAGAATCTCTAGTTATCTCTGCCTACTCTGCTATATCCCGCACATACATAGAGCATACCACGACGTGAAGCTAAAAATATTTAATGACAATTCCCTACAATCCAATAGTATCTAAAAGTTAAAACATACGGTTAACAAAGAAAAATTTAACGATAGAACAATTTCAAAAGAAAATCGCACCACTGTTTTTTATCAAAAGTACTGCTACTAAATAATCAGGATCACAACAACAAAGCACAAATCAAATAGCAACCTTCATTATACATATACTGACAATTTCTCAAATCAAAATAAAAATATCAAGCATAAATTTTGCACCAACAATTCAGCTTAATCATTTGTGTTTACAATATTTTTATGTAAAAATATTTATCTCGTAAGCAAGAATATGGAAATGTTACTGAATACCGACGTCCGAGGATGGTTTGCATAAATTTAATTAATGATTATCACAAACAAATTGGATTTAAAGGGATAAGTCACGGATCAATACTACACTGACAACTTTATGCTCAGATTATTATAAAACTAGTTATATTTGTTGTTTATAAAATGGGGTAAAACTATAAGTTGCTTTAAACTTAAATTGGAGGTTTATAAATTTTGAGATTTAGTAACTTTTTGTATTCTTCATAATAATTATTTATAGTACAATCAGAAAATTAAGATTTTCAACAATTATTTGGCCAGCTGCTGTATCTCAAAGAGCTACACTTAAATTTAAAACCGCACGCAAAAAGACTTAAAAAAAAGATAAAAGAATCAAATAAAGCCAACCGGTCCTTCCTAAACACCTGACCGAAAACGACAGGTGTTCGAAACCAATATCGTATACAATCGGGCGATTTCGAGCCGGCATTCGAGCAGATGTCCAAAAACACACCACTTTATCTTCGTTACTGCGCTAGGCTTTTTAGCCAAACTTTTTGTGAACCCACATGGCGAGGCTTTCGTAACAAAGGATGTAAAGATGCTGGGGATTGTTGTTTATTATAAAAGATTTTATGTTATTCAAGTACTCCAACGAGCGTAAAGGAAGAAATAGATCTAGGCTAACTAAAGTTAAGGATAGAGCCATAATTCCGACTGAAAGAGTAAGCAATATTGGATTTTGTTTTGAAAAGAATTCAGTAGTTTTTTTAGAGCACATTCACTTTGTACATTAGGCAAATATTACATTTAAAGACTATGCGCAATTATATAAGCGAAAATCACAAGAAAATTTGCGATTTCGCTACTAGACATAAAGTCAAAAATTTGTCATGAAGATTTCTTATATTAAAATAGGTAATACAGGTGTAAAATAAGATTGACCATTATTATTTCTTGTCATTTAAACATGTTATTACTTAGTATCGTTAAAAAAAGCTAGCTAGATTTTACAACTACATTATTTACAGAATTGTATTTTGTATTCTCTAAAGATATAAAAAAAAGAATTTCTGAGATGTATTCTAGTGGACCATACTAGAATACATCTCAGAAATTCTTTTTTTACAGATTTTGAATAAAATATATTATTTTAGATTGCATACTTTAATTTTATTCCTTAGCCTCAACAAAAGATGATTAGTGAGACGATAAGATGATATAACAAAGAAATACCTTCAGGAAACATTTACATCAGATAAATCGTGATCGGAAGAGGTTAAGAATAAAAAAAATGTAGGAACAGATGCCTTTTAGTATTTTAAATATAGCCTTTATATTATGCATTTTAAGGAACATATTCGCATGCTAGGTTTATGATAAGGTCATAAGTCAGTAAGTGAATCAGCAGTATACGCATCTGTCCTACTTTTTACGGTCCGGCATCAGTCACTCAGAAAAGGTTGAGAAACGTGGACCCTCGACTAATCTTGAGCTGTAATGGAATTTAGAGTACAATATGACATTAAGGCACACTTTGTATTATTATTTTTCACTTTTTTTCTGTGGGAAAGAGAACTTTTCTATCGTTCGGAATGTCGATATAAATTTAAAAATAATTTATTTCACTTCAGCTTCACGTTGTATCGCGCTCATAGCAGGGTAGGCAGATGGAACCTATTATTAAGACACTTCGTTCTCCACTTTCCGCCAAATTTGTATAAATAATTCCTTACAAGTAAAATATTAACAAAAAATAAAATAAAACGAAGTATTCCTAAAATAGCAATATCAATAAAATTCGTGACATTTTAAAGTAAAGTCATAATTACACAATTTTACTGCTTCTCGCTTGGTAGACTCAAACCGTATTGATTTCTGCTTACCTTTTAAAATCTTATTTAAAAAGGTGTTTCGAAGCAAAGGACGCGTGTTAAGTTACCTTTTTTAAGACTTCAGTTTTAAAAGTCAAACGAGTCACATTTCGAAGAAACAGCCCATGAGCGATATCAATTAAATGCTACCGGTCCGAATGAGGAATGCAAATAAAGCTATATTTGCTCTAAAGTAGGTTAGGTGTACCTAACTAGGGTTAGTAATGCATGAACGTATAACGTTTCTTAGTGCATGTATTCAAGTTTTATTTTACTGGTCAGAAAATTGTAATAACGCTAGTGTTGAGCAGAGAAAATATACGTAATAATCACGGGTTCAAACGCTACGGTTAACGAATTGGGTTGAGTGTTGGGTTTCGCCATCCAACAAGCAATATCTCTACATAACTGGAAAATATACATATCGGGACGATGATATTTAGTACACATTTCGTGAAATAAGAGCTAAATGTAGTAGACAGAGAAAATCTAGTGTCAATATACTCCACTTTTCGCACAAAATCGAGACATTTAGAGGCAAAAACCAACGCCGCACTTAGTCATCCATTTTTGTCACATTTAATCCACTGTGCAATGACGACATGTATGTACATATATTATAGATGTTCCATATAATTAAGGATTTTTTTTCTTTGGTTTGTTAGTGGTAAATATAAAAGTATAAGAAATATTCGTCAACAGAGCGCAATCTATTCGAATCATTGCGCCTATTGTTTCCGCCTCATTCGTAATTTATAATACAGAATTATATGAAATGATTTTCGTTAGTAATAATGTTGTATTGAAAATGTGATGTTTTATCCAATTAATGATGAGAGTGAAGAGGTTTGTTTATTATATAATACCAGACAACAACATTGTAAACTACCGATAGAAGTTACAATAAGCAAAAGTAACAATAAACAAAAATATGGTTCGAAAAAAATATTTAAGTACCTTTACGAACTAATTGATGATGAGTATATATTTTAATTAAAACTGATTATATGCGCCATAATAGAAAGAGGCAACATTACAAATAAAAAATATATTTATATTTTATGCATAGTTCTGGTTTTTTTGTCATTCTTAGAAGAGGAGATTAGAAGAACCTCAGATCACCAAGTCCTATCACTAACTATTATTCGTATTAATATATTCAAATTTTTCAAAAACTCCCATAACTAGTTGGAAATATATCGGGGCAGAGTTTTAAGTGCGAATAAAAATTCACATCGCATCGTTTGGCATCGCTTATCGTCCAAGCGTTTAAGTTGCTTCTGTAATCTGTTTTTGCTCATTGAACTTTCAATTCCTCCTTGTGTATTCTAGTTTCGCTCTGAATTATATGGGCGAGTAGTTTTTCTTTTTAAACTCGCAAACTTTGCACTCTGTATTCTTTTTAAAACCGTTAAGTTTTTCTTTATCTGCAAGTTTCTATAAAGGAAGCGAAATCAAGTAGGAGAGGGTAAAATTCACATTATTTCAAGAAGCGCTTAAGTTAGACATAGAGCTATGGTTTCAGTGGCGCATTTTCTTAAGAGAATATACAAAGAAAAAGTTAGCTTTTTTATAATTCTCTACTATTAAAATGGCTGGAAACTTCAACGTCAGTAATGTGATATAGCAAACACCGCTAAAACTCGGTCTTCCGATTAAAATTTATCAAACGCTTTCCCAATGCCTGTTAAATTTACGGATGATGACACATGACATTCCTGAACCCTGACGAAGGCGATATTTGCAACATGTATCGACTGAAACCAAATCTAAATTTCAATTTAATTTAACACTTGATATGATGGATACAATCGGCGGCTCAACTATCGCACCTTTAAATACTTTAATTTCGAAAACCTAACTGCTCACATTACAAGGTCTCAAATAAAATTTTGTAGTCTTCTCAGTTTTTATTACGAAATTTACTTAAAAATGCAGCGAAGATTTCGGAGTTTCAGATAATGTTAAGTTTGTTCATTTATTCTGGGTAAGCAAACGAGAAAAGAGGAAGCCAGTCGTTGGGCAGGGACACAAAAGAACGACTATAAACGCGACAGGTTTTAGGACTGATTCCCACTAGAATAAATAAAATATTTTAGAAAAAATATTTCCTCGCTGTGGTAGCGAGGCAAAGCGCAGAAAATGGAATGGACTATAGAATCGGTGATTCGGTGCTTCATTGAGTCTAAAAACAACGACTTATAATTTTAAGATATAGAAATTTTAAAGAATTATTTTAAAGATTTATTTTAATTTATTTAAAGAAATAGAAATCTAAATAAAAGCTGCCCTTCCACAGTACCCATTTCATACCTTATAAGTGTCAATATTTATATAATAAAAGAATATAACTCATCCAAATCCTTACGAAATGTTGTTTATAGATATTCTAGTTTTATGAGACACTAAATTTATAATTCTGCACCCGCTGCTGTTTTATGTGTTTACCCCTTTGTTGGAGTTAATTAAACGTTTTTACTTGTACACCCTGTCATTCGCTGGTTTATTGCAATCGTTGTTGTGTTCGTTCCTTTAAAAGACAAAATTATGAGGTAAATAATAACAGTCTTTATAATCTTCTCTAGTTTTATATAAAATTTTCTAGAACATTAATCGAAGAATATTATTCTAGAAAAACGCCTTGTATTTACAAAAAATAAGTTTTAGGTTAATTTTGGCATTAATCTTAAATGTTTTGAGCTAATGACATGCTATTTTTTTCCTTCTATTTTTAGCAAGCTACCAAACTATTTTTCTATTTCACAGACACTTTCAAATAGGTTTATGTATAAGAAAGAATGTAGATATAATTTTTGTACTATAATAATAATGTAAACTCAACAAATAAATTTATAAAATTACAAATTCAAAGTGCGAAATATTTTTTCAAAACTGTTTTTATTGTGGTTATAGATGTATACATTTACATTCATAAATTATATAATTTTGTCGTCGCAATCGAGCACCATTAATTTACATAAGCTAATGGTATCAACATGGGTCAGTGAACTTCTTGATAAGGAATCAATAAACTCCGATATCTATTGGTGTTATGCAAATAATTGATATCTATGGACGATACTTTGTGTAAAGTCTCGGAATATACTTGTAATAAAATTTAAATATTAACAAATCAAAAACAAGTTTTTATAGTTTCATTCATATAAACATTTTTTTTTTAAGTTATATAATTTATGAATCAACTGTAGAACATTTTGTAACGAAAATCAGTAACTTTATTTATACTAGTCCAACACCAATTATTATTACACCGTCTAAATCCAATAACACAGTAATAAAATTATATATATTCTAAAAATGTTCTTGAACCTGAATAGCGATATCTTGATCATATCTTAATGATATTATACATTTATAATTTGCACAAAGAATGGTCTATCATTAACCGTGGGTCAAGCAGATCTATAAATTTTCATACAACCGTCGTCCTTATGTTCATTTGTATAAGATATATGGGATAATGAGTTATGGAGCATTCGTAGGCGCCAGTGGGATCATTAAGATAAATTAAAACCAGATCACGTATCAGTCAGAAGGAGCTCAGATAATGTATCATTTCTAAGCATGCCGTGTTATAATGCAATGAGTACAAATACTGACTTACATGCTGGATCTACTTTACTGGCTATATTGTATAATACATATTCGTCTGAACAGAAATAAAAAATAGTAGTTACAACTTTTAATAAGCTGTTGATTGTTTAATGGATATTTAATATTATAAGTAAAATTTATTGAATTATATAAAATGTTGCCAACTGTGTATGATTTAGGTAAAAATTTCTTCTTTTTTATGTTGTCGCAAAAAACCTAAATAATTTTATTGATTTAACTGTAAATTTCAACTTGTATGAAGGTTTGTACGGATTTAACTCTAAAGGTCGGCTTGAAAGTGTATTAAGTATTATTATCAACAAGTTAGAGATAATATTTTATAGAATTATTAAAATTCTTGTTGCTGCCTCTTCAAAAAAAAAGTTAAATAGAAAAAAATTCCACGACTATAGCACGATAGTGCTTTTTATCCTTTACTTTATAAGCCTCTTCTCATAAATTAACCCAACACACATTTCCAGTACTAACGACATTAGACTCATCCATACTCATAGGATAGCATGCCATCAACAATCCATGTTTGTTACCTAACGGTATTTCTGCATTTGTGACGAACAAAAACTGCAACGTGAATGCAGCGATGATATCATCAGCTTAATACAACTACCTATATAAAACTTCACAGTTTATTCGTTTCTGATATGAAATCAATCTATTTTGGATATAATAGAAATTAAGGTAAGCATTTTGCTAAATAAAGATATGTTTTTATAAGTCGTTAAGAAACTGCTACTATAAATAAATGATTTTATATTTTGAAATATTTCCTCAATAGCATTAAATTAATAAACAAAATTTCTTCTAATCCAGATAACTACATAACATTAAACAAGTAGGAAAACAAAATAATAGCACATCTATTATATGCGATGAAAAAAAATGGACAACCATCGGTTTCTTGTCAATTGTATTGTATTACCTAATGTTTGAAGCAACGGAGTAATCAGAGAGGAAAGGATAAGGGTCAAATATTTACCTATCGATTTGACACTCTTTTGTAGAACTAAGAGGTTTGTCCAAATCATATATAGTAAAAATAGGCTTTAATGTAAGGGAATACGAGCCTCAATCAAACTTACAAGGTTTTCTTCTAATCTTCAGTTCTTGTAAGGATCCCACGCGTCATCAACTGTCTAGATAAATAAATAACTTCTATAAATCGAATGACATTGAACTTTTAAATTTCTAAAATAATACTTTGAAAATTCTATTGTGCAAACCGATATACAAAACAGATTTAGATTTCAACAACGTACAAGGTAATAAAACCGCCTACGTACATTTAGAATATGTATTTATTGGAAAGAGCCGCAACGTCATAAAAATAAACTGATTTTCCGTATTGTAAGGAAATTATATAAAAAATATAGAGGAATATGGTGTACAGGAAAATACACGTACTGATTTCATATAAGATAAAAATAAATATATTTTGATGACCTTCTAGAAAAGAATGGTTCGCTAACAATATGATAAGGAGTGATATCAAGGAAATTCTTATTAGCTCTCGAGTTAAATGAAAAACGAATAAAAGAAGGGCGGATAAGAAGACTCCTCAAAAGCTTTGTAAACCGACAACGATGACACTTAACGCAGGCTTTCTGTCTAACCTTCATCTACATACAGATAATAAAAGGTCACACATATTTAAAATGTGAATTTCAAAGCGCTTTAGACAATTTCTGCAAGCACAACCATTATTACGATCAACTTTTAACGACGTAAATTGAGATGAAGATCACAATGAAGTAATAAAAATAATAATGAATCATGAAGACCACAGAAGCAAGCCACATTGAATAAAGATAAATGGTGACATTGAGATAACAGTTTTGAGTTGAAGGTTTTACGAAGACCCTTAAGAACATTATATATTCAATCTGTGGAATGGAGTGAACATAAATCTTGAAAGGTACCCGTAAATCAAACTTTTTACCTCTAAATCTATAATTCAAGAATAGTACGCGTGTTTAAGTAAACCTCTATGTATTATACCTGCTTGTTAAAGAACTATCTTTAAAAAGGCCTTGATATTTAGTCTCGAGTTTATGTTAATGAAATGGGGAGCGGAGTGTCTTAACACTAGACTCTCTCTCTCTACCCTGCTACATGGGGATGTAGCGTGAAGCCGATATTTTAGCACTGTTGACATTAATATTTTTTTAAAGATAACATTAATCTAATAGCATTTTCATATTCACGTACGTACCGTACATTTCATCATTCAAAGAAACGCGCGGAGTTTGTTTTGACGAATCCCTTATTCATTTAATCAAGTGTAAAACCTTTTGATCCAATTTTGAATTTATATTCCACTAGCTCCATTTCTAAGCCAATGCTCGCGTTATGTTTCTCAAGACGAAAATCAAAAAGTCAAGAAATTTATTTACGAAAAAAACCTAAAGGTGAAAGGTGACCTTGTTTTCATACGACAGTTGACTGTAAGACATATTTGTCTGTAAATAACCTATTGCTGCTATCTATACAATGAACGTATAGACAAAAAATAAATCCATTATAAGTTCACTGATATTATTTTTAGTTACTAAATTGAACTACTTTTTAGTTGTTTCATTAAGTGACAAAATCACAGCATTTGCTTTGTAAAATTCTTTCTACAATTGAATGATTTATTTGTGCCTTGGACGGGAACCAGCATCGGAAGGGTGTATTTTATTTGTCATAAAGGAATTTACGATTTTCCTTCGTTTCTAGAAGTCAGCCATACCTGCCCATCTCGGACTCGATCTATACAGCCAATAAACCCAATCTTTATATTGTGCGAACGTATTTCTTTTCAGATCTTAGACTCTTAAGGTGTTTTCAATTTCGTCGTGAAAAATAAGTAGAGCTCGTATGATAGAATTTAATAAAGGCAGCGCAATAATACCTTCGTATCTGGCGGGATTAGAAATTAAATATATTGCCTTTAATATGTTATATCTTATTTATCAATATAGCTCAAACAACATAATAATATTAAAATAATCAGCTTCATGCTGTATCCCGCATATTTATGGCGGGGTAGCAGGAGAAAACTAGTGTTAAGACACTTCTCTCTACTTTCCGTCAAATTTTTAGAGGCATTCCATTTTGAATGGCAAAACTTACCAGGCTTGGTGCCAGAATGAAAAAATGAAAATATTAATAAATAATAATTCATAAGATCATGGCTCTTGGGATTGAATCCACAACCGTCGTCTTACAGTCACACTCTGCCCTGCGCCACAACGGTCTCAAGATATAAACAAGATATAAACGGTCTCAAGATATAAACGATATAAACTAGATATTTCAACATTTTAAGGAAATAACAGCCTTTCCGAGACCAACACGTGTGACTGAAACAGGATTGTTTAGTTTGTTTCGTTCGCTACACTCACATGATAAATACTGGCGAAACGGGAAATTTAAATATGTGTGACAGTGGTGACAACTTTGTGTATGTTTTTAGTTCAGTTGTAAACTTTTATTTATATCTTTTGAAAGCAAAAATAGAAGGTTGGAAAAACGTAATAAATGTTCAAAATTATCTAAATATATTTGTCATACATCGAATGCATTTTATTTATTAGAAGAAAAGAATAGACACTTTAGCAATCGCCACGTTTGGTATTTTTTTTATTAAGCGAAAAAATCATCAGCTTGAATTAAACTAATTCTCTGTCTGTCTGTCTCTATCACATCTATCTTTAAAATGATACATATTTTACATGTTTAGCTACAGATATATAAACTTTCTTTTGGCATTTGTTAATTGGCGTAATGGGACAACGTCCAATACTAAATGTAAGGTTCGACTCGGGCTTCACTAGAAGGAAAGATTGTATTGTAAGCTAGTTTTAACCACCAGCCCCCGAAAGAGGGGTTTTATAAGTTTGTTGTGTCTGTATATCTGCCTCACCGTAGCTATTGAATTAACTATCTATTATGAAAATCGGATAAGTAGCTTAAGCACAAGCACTTAGTCAAGATAAGTTAGTAATATTTTTGGACGGAGGCTCTTTAAAATTATAAATTTTGTTATATTACCCCGCTTCGGTAGATATACACGACGTTAAGTTCCACCACTCAACACGCAGTTTAAAAATTGGACGATAGCTTGAAACTACACAATATATTATAAGCACTAACGGAGGAAACACTGAATAAATCAATATAATCATATTAACATGCACTTCCTCATTACCATCCGATCCATTAAGCCATAATCAATTAAGTCCACTACTTTACAGAATGGACCAAAACAACGTTTGACTAATATGCAATATGTGGAGTGGTCAGCGCTTTAATAGCTTCACCCTTATTTGTATTGACATAAGGTTGCAAATATGAATGATATGCTGTCAACGACAGCCATCCGTCATACGAAGAACAGTAGTATTTAGGAAGTTTTCGTCATTAATTACTTAGGGTGTCTTAGCTAACTTAGGTTGGATAAGATGGTCAATATAAGTTTTTGTTAGTGTATAGATATTGTGCTTAAGGATTGATAGTTAAAAGTTTTGATTGTTATATATTGTTTTTTTTATTGAAATAAAAGTTAGTTAACGCTGTTGCTGTACAGCAAAGATAATACGTGATAGTAGTAGGTTGGTATCGTTTTTCGTACTCCTTGAAATATATAAGGTTACTAACATATAATAAGAAATAATGATATCA
This sequence comes from Heliconius congener, assembly GCA_018230605.1. Lineage (NCBI taxonomy): Eukaryota > Metazoa > Arthropoda > Insecta > Lepidoptera > Nymphalidae > Heliconius > Heliconius congener. The sequence goes on along the minus strand of DWAO01002370.1, from coordinate 4,339 downwards.
TCATATTTGCATTAAAATTACACCAAGCATAAAAAATATATATTTATTTTTGCAGAAATATTGTCTTAATTACTAACATCCTGTAAGAGATTGCTTGAAGCAATAAGGCCGCCTTTGCATACTTGTTTCTATTTATTTCTTTCCTGTGCTTTTTTTTTATTATTTGTGGGCAATAAAGTATAAACTAACTAACATCCACTTAACATAACTAACTAGTGTGCCTATAATTTATGTAAATAGTTAAATAAAAAAAATCTAACTGTAATTTGCTATTATATTTAAATAATATTCTTAAACTTCAAATTTACGCTGCACCCAGAATGTATAAGATTCAGATAAGCAGAGACAATCTAGAGATATACTTCGTAGTCCAACTCCGGCCTAATTCTCGCAATATTATGTTACAAAACGGAAATCAACGCCGCATTTTATCTAATTAGTTTAAATTAGAATTATTCCCTCGTATGAGGATCGAACTCACAACTATTGCGTTCAAAATCGGCTACTGTCCCAACAGCACGGCGTATGCCTTAATTGGTTAAATGATCGTAATGAGCAAGATCGTCATATTCAATTACTGAAATAACTTATTAAAGATCCTATTAGACATCGTTCGATGCAGCTTTATATTTAGTTTTTAGTATGATTAAATATTAATTAATCAATCTAATAAGCTTCACGCTGTATCCCGCACACAGTAGGGTAGGCAGAGGAACCTAGTGTGAAGACACTCCGTTCGCAGTCCGGAGGCATTGCGTGTTGAGTGGCAGAATTCAACGTCGCGCTTTACCTCGACATCAGAGCGAAGAAATGGAAATATAAATTTTAAGTAAATATTTCATTTCCTCGAGTTGGGATCGAACCCACGACTAGTCGGTTTTACAGTCGCACTTTGTGTCCCTGCGCCACGGCTGGCCTCATTAAATATTTTATATTATAATCCTGAAATAATGCATTCCTTACAGTGTAAGCCAGGTATTTAATTTAATTTTACCAAATATATTTAAGCGTGATTTTTATAATAATTGATTTGATTTTCTGAAGTTATCTTACAGAAAACAAAAAAAATATTTAAATACTGTTAGAAATCGGAAGCGGTTATAGTTTTTAAAATACACGATAAATACACACATCGTCTATATGTTTTCAAACCATTTGGAAAGGGATACCACGTAATTGCAATAAGTGATGATACATATCACCTACTCACAATACTTCACATTAGTTTCCTTTCAATAAGGGCCGTTGCCAACAAGCAATTGCCCCCGATTGATACAATTCCACTCCTTTTATCATCTTTTTTTTCACCTAAATTTACGCTCCTTTACACGCGTACGCTAACAATACACTATTAAAAGAACAACAAAAAGATTTTAATAACACAGAAATATAATGAAAAAAAAAGGACGTACTTACTCAATTCTGATAATGTGTCTAACTAACTAATGCTAAGAACATTAATTATATTCACAGTCTATATGAAATATGTACGTAAATCTGAATAATCTATTAGCGACTCCATAGCACGCAACAAACGGACAAAATAAATTAGGTTTTTAGTTTCACTACCAAAACTTTTAATTATCTGTCACGTTACATTAGTTTTTAACACGTATTTTGCCTCTATGAATATAACATTTATTTTGTTATCCCCTTTTATGAAAATAGAGAATGGTATGACTCATCCCTATATCCACTTCCGGTCTTTGAGTTTTGAATTTGGTGCTGTGTAATGTTATTATATCAATTAACCGACTGCGAAAAGGAGGGGTGTTATCAATTTTATTGTATTTTATGTATGTATGTATGTATGTTATGTCAAGCAATTGTTAATGGATTCGTATGACTTGTTTTGTATGTTATATCTAATTTGAATCCAAAACAATAACTAATTTTTTATATAAAAATACAAAGTATATTTAGACCATTTATTTACAAAATTTCATTGTTCGTGATAAAATCTAATTAAATTAAATCAGCTTCACGCCGTATCCCGCACACAGCAAGCAAGGCAGAAGGACCTACCTAGGGTTAAGACACTCCGTTCCCTACTTTCCCCCGAGTTCTGGAGGCATTGCGTGTTGAGTAGCGGAACTTAGCGCCGCGCTTTGCCTCGATACTAGAGCGAAAAAACGTACACATGGACTATTCAAAAATTTTCTAAATATATCCATTTCGTCTAGCTTCATAACCTCTTAGTAAACGCAGTCGGTTAACTTATTTTCAATGCATTACAATATAGAATATTCATTCACTTCACTGTTTGATATATTTCTATTAACCCCGCGACCGCTGTGTGTGTAGATAATGCACATGCACAGGAAGCATTAATATTAATTGGAAAGCATTGTAGATGGTTATTTCATTTCATCATCACGATTTTTTGTTATTGTATTCGAAATAATATTCATAAAGAGTGCTTAGAAATACATTAGTTAATTTAATTTTTTTATAAACTACGGCTTTATGGGTAGTACAAAATGAATTTACTCGACGGCTTTTGTTCTATTTCATTCATTTATATTAGGTATATTGTTGTATTAATATTGAATGTGTACGAGAAATCAATGCGATGGTTGAGGGTTCAATTCTCATTCAAAGAAATGAACTATTTTCATTTCTTCGATTTGGAAAGACAAAATTCAGCGAATTCAGACAAATAACACACAATATCTTCAATTCGTTTACAAAACCTTAAACTGAGTGTCTTAACACTGATTGATCTGAAAAAGAATTTATAAATGTACATAAAAACCAAACTAAGAACATAAATAAACATAATATTTAATAAATAAACTGAACTGGAGCTCTAAAAGATTCAATATTTGGTCAAGAGCTTAAGAAACGTGGTTTTTGGGCAAATCCACACACGACATTCTTCCATCAATCACAGATTTAAATATAGCCTCGACCGTGATACGGCATAGGCTCTTAAGGAATTAAAAATAAATATAATAAGCACATACATTTTCTTGGTAAAATATTTATTTAAAAAAAAATGTTGCTAAAACTCTACGGTGTCTATAAACACATTTCCGCCGGATTCGTTCGTTAAATATGCACTTCATTTTCACAAGTGGGAATCGAAGCTACGACCTACCGCCTTTACAGTCGCACAGTTATATCCTAACAAGGATCTAACTTCAACTACATTTGCTGTTTTTTATAATTAATAAGAAAAAATAAAAATCAGTTTCACACTATACCGCATACAGCAGTATAGCCAAAGAGAACTCAGTGTTAAGACACTCCGTTTTCCACTTTTTTTAAGTAATAATACATTTACTTATATTGTCACAGTGACACTTACCTATTATTAACTATAAGTTTCACGAAAAACATAAAATATCTTAACTATATCATGACAATATCTTATCTCTACAATATTATACTTAAAAAATAAAACACCCAAATAAATGATAAGGTAGTGAATAAATAAAAATGTCTTTAGTAAACATTAATAGTACAGTCACATATTAGGTATTTAAAATTTATGTATAGACTAGACTAGAGATAGAGTAATCTGTTACGATTAATTTTAAAGAAATAAGGAATGATATGCGTTTGATGTGGCGGAGCTCAACGCTGAGGCGTCTTCTTAGGCTGGATAAAAAAATATTGACAAATATGAGGATCCTATTCAACGATTTTGGTGGGGTGTATGTTCAATTCCCACTTGGGGAAATTAAATATTTTCTGTTTTCATTTCTACGTTCTGGTAATGAGGCAAAGCGCGCTGTTGAGTTCTGGGACTAATCATGCAATGCCTAAAGAATTCGGCGGAAAATGCGGAACTGTCTCAAAGTGTCTTAGCACTAAGTTCTCTACAATAAAAACAAAGAATCAAGATGTATGAACTGTATGCTAGTAGAAATATTTCAAAAATTGGCCACGACGTCTTCATATTAATAATTACATATTATTACAAATTCCCATTTTAATATAACAGAAAACTGTCACAAGAATGTTTACATAAAACAATAAAAATAATTTAAAACTTGAAACATCTATTTTTAGTATCAAGCCTTATAACGGCATCTATTTTTAACCGAAAATAAAAACTTTAAAGAAAATAATGAAATATGTTTAGACGAGAGACTCTTTAGACGAGGGTTATGTTTGTAATTATGGTAGCAAAGGGCTTCCTAAACGATTTACCTTAATATCATTAATTAATGTCACTGAGACATCCAACGTACATATTTATGTATATTTACTAGTAAATTATTAATAAAATAATTAAGTACCACTTTCTGCCGAATTCTGGAGACATTGCGTGTTGAATGGCAGAACTCAACGTCGCGCTTTGCCTCGACACCAGAGCGAAGAAATGGAAATA